>JARHVA010003229.1:622500-847500 GCA_037957365.1 Torreya grandis
GTGTTTTTTATTTATTTGATGAAGTGTTAAAGGAGTGAATGGGTTCACGTGAGACCTATAAGGGCTACAAGGGCCTAATTGAAAGGTGTAGTTCCATAAGGGTGACCCATAGATGCTATGACCGACCTTTGAATATTTTTTTTGATCTGTGTCTTTATGTGAGATATTCCTTAATGATTAAGGCATGCCTAATGGCTAACCAAGGTAGTGATTATCATGTTTACTATATAAATAGTGGAACCAAATGTGTTGATTTCTAGACTTTGAGATAGATTTTGAGTGAGAGAATTGGGGGAGATTGAGAGAGACTTGTGTTTGTGAATTATGGAGTGAAGGAGGGGTATATTTACTTGTGGATGAGTTAAAGGTAAAAATATATTGAGGACTATTTGTATGACCTATAGGTCAAAATTTTGTTGGCATAATAGTGCTCTTGTTGTTTGAGTATGAGAAAAGGTGAAGAACATTAATCAGAGGTCCATAATCATGTGTTGAAGACATCAGTACAAAGGTAGATGTTTTCATAGGTGTTTTTGTGGTATCTTAGTATCTAAGGGGGTTCCAACCTCCTTGAAAAGTGAATCTTGCTAAAACTCTAGTTTTTATTGTAACTTAGCTAGATAGGTGTTGTAACACCTTGTGGGATTATAGTCTCACTAAATAGGGATTGTAGTTCCTTGATCAATTATATCTAGTCTAAATTGGTTCTTGTTATTATAGGATAGTTTTCTAATTTTAGGTTCCTTGGGCTTTTTCCCCTAAGAAGGTTGTGATTGATCTTACATTGTCTCTCTTTCTAATTGATATGAATGTTTTGTATGATTCATGAATGCTTATGGTAATTGATTAAAAAATTTAAAAGATTGAAATTGAAGTTGGATTTTATAGGCTTTTCAATTCACCTCCCCTCCTTCTTAGTGATTGTACCTCTAACAATTAGTGTCAAAGTAGGCCCTTTGGTAAAGGCTTAACAACTTGAAGGTGATCCAAGGTATAATATGGTTCATCATCAAGGAGATTTCCTTACTAAACAAGCACCAATGTTCAATGGATATAATTATGATTTTTGGAGTGAAAATATGAGTACATACATATATCCCTAGGTTTTGATGTATGTTAGTCTATTTTGTATGGTTATGTTGCTCCTACTACTCCTCTGTCTAGTGTTATAGACAAGAAGCTATTTGGTAATATTTATAAGGAAATAAATGCCATCACTTATGGGATTATAGAGACTAAGTTAACAAAAGTAATCCATTATAAATATGATAAAGAGATATGGGACAAAATGTAGATCATTAATGAAGGAGATTCAAAGGTCAAGCTTGCTAAGTTGTAGAGTCATAAAAGGAAATTTTAATGTCTCAAGATGAAGGAATAAGATTATATGGCATCCTTTCTATAGAGTGTTGATGTGACTATGAACATCATCAAAGGTCTTGGAGAGAACATTGAAGAGGCTATTATAGTAAAAAAGGTATTAAGGTCTCTATCTCTCAAGTTTGATACAAAAATATTTGCTAAGAAAGTCATGATCTTACTTAGTTGAAGATGATCAATTACATGGCACCCTTACTACATATGTGATAAGAGTAAATGATAATATACCACTAAAGAAGGAAGTAGAATTCAAGATAGATATGAATCCTAAGAATAAGTTCCAAGTTAATAAATCCAAAGAGGATGACATATCTAATATTGATGAGGATGATCTAATTTCTTTAATTACTAAGAAATTGGACATAGGCTCAAGGAAGTATAAGGGTAAACTACCCTTTAAATGTTTTAATTATGGAGAGATAGGGAATTTTTCTCATAAGTGACCTCATAATCATGAAAATATTGATGATGAAGAGCATGGTGAAGGTCAAGATGAAAACAAGATTACATACAACAAGAAAGGATTCATAAATTATAACAACAAAAAAAAGTCCTTCAATAATAAGAAAAGTCTCTACACCAAATAAGATTGTAGCTCATCAGATGAGAGTGAAGACAATGACTCAGAATGTGATCATGAAGATGATGGTCCCATTAAAATGAAGATTTATTTATGGCTGAGGAAGGAATTTTTTCACATCAAAAGAAGTTTACTTGGAGTAATTCATATGATGATGAAGATGAGGTGGACTATGAGACTATATTGATGAATTATCTTGAAGAATTGAAGATTAAGAATAGGATAAATAAGAAGATGAAATATAAAATCAAGGACTATGAGGATCAATTCAGTGTGTTTTAGGCAAGACTGGTTGAAGAACATCATGAAGATGTTGTCATGTTTCTGAATTCTAACTTGGAATCTATGTCTGCAAGTCTAAGAGCCAAAGAAGAAGAATGGTCATGCTATGTTTCTAAAAATGAGTATTTAAAATTTGAGTTAGATAAGACATCTTGTAAGGTGAAGAAATTTTTGATATTTGAGTATTTAAGTTAGATTTGAGATTTGATATTTTAGTTAGATAATACATGTTGTAGTAGTTAAACATGTTGCTTCTCTTAAGCCTAAGAAGAAGAAATATAAGTATCATATTACCAAGGAGGAGAAGGAATATGAGGAGTTATGGGTAAATCCTAATTTAAAATTAATATAAGAAATCTTGAAGTAGGTTGTCTCTACCTATGATTCTTAGGAGATATTTTTTTCTTATAAAAAACAAGTTTATGTGCTCAAAATGATAATGCCAATCATAAAAGGTCTTTGTTTAAAGGGAAGCAATAAGTTCATGAGATTGATTTAAAGGTTTGTGAAGGAGCTATAGTATAGGGTTAGAATAGGTGTTTTTGGGTTGGTTGAGTGCATGTTTCCTATTTGGTGAGTGGCATGAAGTTACGTTGATGGTCCTTGTAGTAGATTAATAGAGAAGGCTAGTTATCATATGTGGTGGTTCTTCATGGTGTGTGTAAATTTGAAAATGTTCAAAAGGATAATTTTGTTAGAGTTCTTAGGGGGAGTCCCTATTAGATGTTTCTTGATGTGTTCCATTAGATTTATATGGTCTTGTATGTTCTTTATTCATTTGTTGCAATGTTTGTTTGAAGAGAATGTTGGCATGAAGCAAGAAGAAGTTATCAAGGCAAGCAGAAGTAGGCTCAAGGTAAGGGGGAGTTCATATCATATTTATTTGGTGATCCTCTCTTGTTGGTACTATTTTTCGGTCCTAAAGATTAGTTTTCCCACTTTTTCATTGTATCAAATGGGGATAAAGTTCTTATTGTGAGAGTGCTAGAAGGGACAGAAGCAATGTGAGCTATATATTGCTATATATGATGGTTGTTGACATCAATGATAAATAGGGAGATTTTTGGAGAGTTTTAAATGAAATAATGATGATTTAATGAATGTTATAGGTGAGTGGATGAAGTTCTTTGATAGTATATGTGATAATGACAAAGTGTCCAATGTGCTTGTTCGAGTTTTCTTGAAGCATTATTGGTTGATATTTAGTTTTGACATGGTTAGAGATGTTCAGGGATGAGTATGGTGATTTGAGGATGTGAAAGACTTCCATAAGATGTTTTATATTCTTTGAGTGATTATGTGTATAAATGTAATTCATCTAGTTTTCCATAGTTTTCATCTAGACACTTTGGGTCTAGTGGTAGAAAATCCGAGTAGGTAGTTTGATGACATCACTATTACCATGCATGAATGTGTTAGGGGGAGTTGGTCATATGGTTGTGATAAAATTAGTCCCTAGTTTATTATTATAAGCTTAATATACTGCACTGAAGCACATTAAAATATATTCAAGTGCAAATTTTGGCTCCCAAGCATTTTAATAGTGTTTTCCCATACTTAGCTAAATTTGTAATGTGTCAAGAAGAGTCGAGTAGGAATTTTGATGGTAGAATATATCATACATGTGGATGTATCAAGAGAAGTTGATCATATGGGTTTGTTTAGTTTTATACCTATTTTATTTACACTAGTTTTTATGTTAATTTATAAAGCATGGCAAAATATATGCAACTCAAATTTGTCCTTCTAGACAAGTTTTTTCCATAGTTGGCTTTGTGGTAGAAAAATCTAAGTGAGCATTTTAATGTCATTATATCTAAAAAATGTGAGGGTTTCAAGAGTATTTTGATATATGGTTAAATTATAATATGTGAGGATATCATATTTTCCAAATTTGAGAACATGTGAGTGAGTGACGTAAAGGAGATGACTGTGTAAAGTTGGCCTTCTAGGTAGATAAGTAATGTCCCCATACTGAGTCATTTTTGCACAAGTTAAAGTTTGAGAAAAATCGATGGAGTGATTTATTCCATGAAGTTAAGGATAAATGAGCATGATCATGGGTTTTTTTATTTAAATATTTAATGGTGAGTGCTTCCTGATAAAGACCTAACTGATCCATAGAGATCGATGGAGTAGTTTATGTCAAAGTTTTCAGATTGTACGAGATGAGTTCAACATGTTCAAGGTTTAACATTTGTTATTAGTAGAATATGTGTTAAATGTCAAGATTCATACAATAATATTAACTATGTGTATTTAATCTAAGAATTAAATACTCAATATACAAGCAAAGTGGTCAAGGTTTAACTATGATCATTGACATTTAAATTTTTGACTTTTACAAAGGGAAAAACTAGTCTATGATATTTTGACCATAACTTTTGATCCAGGATGAATTTACTAATGGAATAAAAATAAAATATTAATAGGAATCCATGGTGAATCTAATGAAATTAATTTTAATATTTTTAAGTGTGTATATTCAAGGTTATTAACGTTCAAAGTTTATTGTCTATTCATGCTTGTTTTGCAAGTGACTCAAGAAGAGTAATTAAGCTTATGTAAATGTTATTTTGATGTTTCATGGTGAATTATATATTTTGGAGTTTTTTATACTCCATTAGGATGATATTTTTGAATTATTAAGTTTTTACCATTTATATATAGTATGAACAATAGTTTAGAAGGTGATTGTGTGTTTGTTCATAATGAATGTGTGCATAGAATGTTGTTTGAGTGAATTATACTTAAGCATAAGGGAACTATGTTTGTTGTTGTCACTTAATGGGGACATATAAATCATATATAATTATTTCATGAATTTTTTATTGGATTTATTTTATTATTTTGTTTGATAAAGTGTTAAAGGAGTGAATGGGTTCACATGAGTCCTATAAGGGCTACAAGGGCCTAATTGAAAGGTGTAGTTCCTTAAGGGTAACCCATAGATGGTATGAAACAACTATGAAGATTATTTTTGAATTGTGTCTTGATGTGAGAGATTCCTTAAGGATTAATTCATGCCTAATGGCTAACTAAATTAGTGATTATTATGTTTGCTATATAAATAGTGGAACCAAATGTGTTGGTTTCTAGACTCTAAGATAGATTTTGAGTAAGATACTTGGGGGAGATTTGAGAGAGGATTATGTGTGTGAATTATGGATTGAATTAGGGGTAAATTTACCTATGTATGAGTTAAAGAAAATAATAGATTAAGGACTATTTGTATGACCTGTAGGTCATAACTATGTTGGTAGAATAGTGCTCTTGCTCTTTGAGTATGGCGAAGGTGAAGAGTGATAATCAGAAGTCCATCATTAGGTGTTGAAGATATCAATTCAAATTTGGATGTATTCATAGGTTTTTTTTGTGGTGGATCAAGATCTAAGGGTTTTATATCCTCATTTCAAGATAAAACTTGCTAAAAGTTTGGTTGTTATTATAGCTCAACTAGACATGTGTTGTAGCACCTTGTGTGATTGTAGTCTCACTAAATAAGGATTATAATTCCTTGATCAGTTGTAGATGGTATAAATTTTTTATTGTTATTATAGGATAGCAGTCCAATTTTAGGTTCTAGTGGGTTTTCTCCCCGAAGAGGGTTTCCAACATATGTCATGTGTTATGTGATTGATCTTGCATCGTCTCTCTTGTTCATTGGTATGAATGTTGTGTATTCTTCGAGAATGCTTATAGTAATTGATTAATAATTTGAAAGGATTGAAATTTAAGTTGTATTTTTAGGCTCACTTATTTACCCCCCCCCCTCCCTCAATGATTATACCTCTAACATAGTTATATTTTACATCTAAAAAGTAAATATAATAGTAGATTATATTAGTAATAAATTTAACAGCCATAACCTTATATAATTTTTTTACACTTAGTCTATGTTTATATATATATATATATATATATATATATATATATATATATATATATATATATATATATATATATATATATATATATATATATATAATTTTCACATTTTTTAACCATATTTTAAAACTAAAAACAAATAAAGAAACCTAACACTGAGCTTAAAATAAAATAAAATAAATTGTATACTATTTAAAATCTTATATTTTTTTCCTTCTATGCTTCTCATTTCAATCTTTGTCCTTTTTTGGGTTTTTTTTTAAATTGGTTTTTGTGTTTTACCTTTTTTTATTTGATTATATTTGATATATCCTATTTATATTTATATATTTTAATTTTTTTCTTAAATATTGTATCGATTATATTATATTTTTTATTTTCATTATATTGGTTATTAATGAAAAGTGAACACACACATGATTTTACACCTTTTGAGAACTCCCAAGATACTATTGTAGGAATGTCTTTCTTGTGATATTTATAATTATATAACAAAATAAAATTATTTAATAATTAATAATATTTTAAAATAATATTAATTAACCAAAATCTAATGTTTTTAAATATAACTACAATTTAAAAATAGGGTTACACTGAAGTCTCACTTTAAAGTGACCTAATGCCACTCTTAAAGTCACCTTTAAGTCAACCTAAAGTTGCACTTAAAGTCAAAGTTAATGATAAATATTAAAATAATTTTAGTGATAGATGTTAAACTTATGTTAGTGGTGATCAAATTCACCTTAATGGAAGTCTTAAATTCACCTTAGTGAAAGAATTTAATGTCATCTTAGTGACAAGCCTAAGGGATTCACAAATGTGTTTGTAGAATTTTGCATGCATGTATATTGAGTGTTTTTCAATCACTTAAAATATAGACCAATATAATGACATATATTTAAGGGTTATGTGGTTTTTAAATATCATTGGATGTGATATGTATTAAGGGAGTGGGTATAAATGGCATTTCAAATTTAAATTTTGTAGTTATGTATAACATTTAAAATGTATAGATTGATTACCTTCCTACCTAATACTTCTTAATTATGATATTTTCCTATGTTTAATGATAAAACTCATTTATATTTTCTTTCCTTTGTATTATAACTCTAATTTAATTATACACACAAAATCAAAAATCCTAATATATGCAGAAATCAAAAATCCTAACTAAATTTATTTTTATGAAGTCAATAATAAACCACAACAAATTGAATGCCTAATCATAAAACTTATTACTCCTTATTCATTGACATTGGTAGGTGAAGATAAAATGGTATACCAATATTTTTTTTAGATGCTTGTGAACTCATGAGAGATGAGGAGAGTGGAGTTGGTAGCATATTATAGATCATATCTTCAACTTAACATTTAGACCATACATTAGAGGTAGCATAATTTATAATATAATTTATAAGTATGAAATAATTATATTAATTTAAATGTTCATGAATGTTTTAGAATTATTTGAATAGATTGCAATGCCAAATGATAGTATGTGGAAGGGCAATCCAATCTTTATTTAAAAGGATAGATTATCTCAATTTAGTTGTAGTAAAATCTTAATGTTCTATTAAATCAATAGTAGATATCTGCACAAATTATAATAGTATATAACTACATAAATTAAAATAAAGATCATGGTATGTTAGTACATTACCATCTCAAGGTATAATAGATAGACAAATACACAAACTATAATAGAGATCATGGTATAATATAGATAATGGTATTTTAGATTTAATTTTGGTCATCTTTTAATGATGAATCTTTAGTATATTAGTGCATTGTCATTCTGAGGAATTTTGATCAAACTCTCGGTCATCTTTCAATACTAAATATAATTTTTTTTATATAGGTAAAAGTGATAATTTTTATAGGGTCTTATAACTCAATATAAATCTAAGAAAGATAGATCAATAATGTCAAAATAAATAGCCACTAGAAATTCTATTAGAAGAATAAACAATCTGCATACAAATAAATAAAACAACTCCAAAACTATCGATGAAAATCATCCTACCATCATCCAAAATAAAACACAAATGTATCCAATAAGGAGTAAGAATAACTAACCACAAAATCACGTAAGACATGCATCAACAATCAACCACACCATGACTGATGAAATAATATGTCAATCAAAAATGTCTTGAAAAGGATATAATAATAGAAAATAAGATAGACAATGGAGTTGACTATTGGCCACAGACAATATTTAGAAGATGCCCTCCATATTCCATTGAGAGCCAAATTTTACCATTTCCTTGAACATATATCAATCTTTCAAAATTAAATCTTCATTCCATATTTTTGATCAGTAGGTCTAAAATAGCTTTAACTTTTAACACAAAAGAGCATGGAGGAGAAACAATGGTATCACCCTAAACATAATCTTAGGGAGCTACTTTTAAATGTTGATGTTTATAAATTGGCATTACAAATCCCATATGTTTTAGGTCTATAGATAGATATTTCCAATATAACCATAAGTTATGGTTTACCAATATAAGCTATAGAAACTAGCTAAGAATATTTATTAGTACCTACCCTTCATGTACTATTATTTTTGATATAATTTATTAATTTGGTCAAACAATAGTGGACCATCAATGAAACACTTCATTTTGCTATAAAGACAATTTATTTGACAATGTTTACCATAGGTTTTCAATATTTTATTTATTTTCTTACTTATCATTAACTCATAAATAATTGTGTGACCACCATCCAATAGAAGCCATGTTTTTGCATTATACAAGGGTCTGAAAATTTTGGCAAGTGCGCATAGAATTACCACTTTCAATAAATTCTAGTTATATCTTGAATAGTAGTGTGGAAAAAAATGACATCTTGGCCTACATCTTCTTTATCTAACTGATAATTATTCTTTTTTATATGATCTAATCCAACAAACTCTTCACAATGATGAAATAATTACATTTGAAAAGAAGTGAGAACATATTAAATTCATTTCACCATCTTCTTCACATTTTCTTGTTTTCAAAAAATATGTAATTATCTAGGAGATTGGTACTTTGCATTTATCATGCAAATTTACTTTGGCACCATTTAAGACTTTCTAATGTATTCGAGTAGCCTCTGAATATGTATTTTTATACCTTCTCTACATGTGCTTTGTTTACATCATTTTTAATATCTCCATTTCTTTTAACTAGATAGATGATAATGACACACCCTGGAGATAGCCATTCCTATATTGATAAATTTATAAAATAAAATAATTCCACTTCTTACTTTCACTATGATACCTCCTCCTAAATTTATCCTCCATAGCTATAAGTAATATTAATTACCTGATAATGATCCAACTAGTCATTTGATAATTGTGAAGAATGTATACTATTTTTCCTATCGTGATCTTGTTCCAAATAATATTCTTGTTAAAAAAATTAATAACAAGGTAAGCATATAGTGTAGACAAAATAGTATTTATAGTATTGGTCTATGATTAAAATATATTTTCATTGAAAAAGTTATCAAATTTTATTTTTAGTAAGGATTCAAAGAGCTATAGGTTTCCTTGTATGAAAAAAAAAACTAGGATATTTAGGGAACCTTCATTGATGGATTGTGTTTATTTTTATTATTCATGGAATCATATTTTTTAGAAATAAAATTACAAAGGAAAGCCATTAATAACCATTGTATGAATTCATAAGACACACACCAAAAAATTTCACAAAGACATTGATAGCCTGATCTTTGTATGGCATTATTTTTTTCTCATCCAAAAGTTGTCACATCCATAAGGATTTGGCTAGTTAAAAACATATGGAAGGGTATCGTCATGGCTTCCAGCATTGGGGACTAATATGTAAGGTTATGGCCATGTAAGGTAGGGTAATTAAATGACAATGCATTCCACTTATTTTTTTAATTTACAATTAAACTTTTCACATTTAGTAGACTGTAAATGTATTTCTACATGTTACCTTTTAAATTATAAAACAATGTTCTTAATTCCTCAGTTTTCTCATTACTCATTATAGAATTTGTTAATATATATGTCAATGTGGAATGGTATCAGAACAAACATAGGATTCAACTAGAGTAGGTACTGAAGTTATAACTTAACACTTGTAAGGGATCTACATTATGGGAAAATATATTCATATGGTATAAATGGGAATTTGAGATGTAATACATGTAGAAAATAATGTGGCACTAGAATAAAATTTAGTCATAACTAAAAATTATGTTGCAGTAAAACACTAAATAATCTTGTAGTAATTTAAATGAAAATTAAAAGGCAATGAAGGTTGAAAAAATTTATACTATGAGGTTGAATTTCTATCTTAAAAAAATTAATGTTAAAGCTGAAACACAAAAATTACAATTAGAATTGAATTTTGATACTTTACAATTGAAAATAATTAATGACATTATAAGGAATGGGTGAGAATGTTATAGGGATTAATATTTTCTATATAATACTTTACACTTGAAAATAATTAACAATGTTATTGGTAAGGAATCATGATGATGTATGGAAATTAGGGAAACACCAAAATCTTCTTATTATTAGTCCTAGAGGAAACTATATTATTCTATTTACTTTAAGTTAGAATTATTGTGTGATGTTGACCAATGAGATGTCCTCATTTTGGGTGGAAAAAATATACATTGAAGTTTTTTTTTCGGGGGGACAAGGTGTGAGGTCTTTAATGTGAAAATTAAAAAAATATTATTTGTTGCATTGTGATTAGATGAAATATTTTGGACATTATTGGTGCCCTCTCTTTATTTGAGGCAAGTATTGAATGTAGTTGGTAGTGCAAGGTATTGTGAGTTAAATACAAGGATTTTATGTCATGCAAATTTGGTGGTGAGTTAAATGTATCTATGAATGCTATATTGGCATCAATCTTGATTAAGATGAAGGAAAACAATGACATTCATTTTGGCTTCATTATTTATGGGCATTCAAAGGAGATATTGTTGGATCTTTTTAGTTTGTGGATTATTTTACTATTTTTCATTTATGTTGTGGGTGAAGCATCGACAAACAAGTTAGGTTTTCTCATAGGAATTAGGTTCATATTCATAACCTACTTATCTTTTTATTTTTATTGTGTTTTATTTCTTGGTACTATTATTATGTTTTATATGTTCATAAATTAGATTTGTTCCTTTGCTAGGTTAAAATTTTAGTGTGAGGCTTTTTTTTTATTTTGTTTTGGGGTTCATTTTCAATGAAGGGTTTAATTTTTTGTCTAGAGTGGATTATGCTATTTAGAGTTTGAGACAATTAATGTTACTAATTTTATTTTATTTTTATTTTTGGATATGTAGAGAGGAGACAATCGGGTCATAACTTTATCATTATATAAGGTTCATTAGAGTTTTTCACAGGAATTGAGCTCATATTCATGACTTGATTTTATTTTTATTTAGATTATGTGTTACATCTCAGTAGTGGTTTTATGTTTTATATGCTTGTAAATTAGGTTTTTTTTTTTATAAGGTAACAATTTTAGTGTGGGGTTTTTTATGTGTAATTTATTTAAGTGTTGAGGCCATTAGTGTCATTGAATTGGGTTCATATCTATGACCTATTTTATTTCTATTTAACTTATGTTTAATATCTGGGTAATATTATTGAGTTTTGTATGGTTATATACTAGGTGGGGTATTTTACTAGTTAATAATTTTATTGTGTGGCTTTGTTTTTTACACAAAGATATTGGTAATAAAAAAAGGGGTAAAGCAAACATTTAGTTTTGTGAGTAAGGAAAATAGTAATAAAATAAACATTTTTAATGTTTTTTTTAATACAGTGTTAAATCCTTGCTTAGGTTATCTAAGTGTATTTATTCATCGTAATTAGATTCATATGTGTGACCTACTTTTCTTTCTATTTAGCTTATGTGTAACATCTAGGTAGTATTGGTAGGTTTTGTATACTCCTAGTCTAGGTATGTTGTTTTACTAGGAAATAATTTACCATATGACATTGTTTTTTAAATAAACATCAGGAAAATAGTAACAAAGGCGTATAATTTAGGATATTTAAGATTTGAGGTAGTTTTTGTTGCAAGTGAAGGCTTGGCAAAGATCATGCAATTTTTGGTAGTAATCAAGTTATTTTCCCTTGACTAAGTCATGTAACAATGGCTCTTAGGGTTCCTTATTTTCTTCGTATCTATATTATGTTTAATATATGAGTGATATTTTTGATTTTAATATAGTTGTAGACTATGTTTAGTTTTTTACTAATTGAAATTTTATGCCATGGATTTTTTTGCACAAAGATAGTTGGTGATACAAAAAAATAGAGTGCAATTATTCCCTATTGGTCACATTAGAGTTATGAATAACATCAATTTTATCCATTTATGTAATTAATTTTAAGATTTTGTTACTAAAACTAAATAATATATCTAATAATAATATAACATTCTACCTAGCATTGTTTATATCATGCTACTAGATGTACTCAAAATTTTGTTAGTTCTATGTATGATTTCACTATATTTCACTATTATCTTATTTATATGTTATTATTTATTAAATGAATATATTAAAATATTTCTTCTTTTTATTAAACATATTATTGAGTATAATTTATTCTATTTTTTTAATGTTTACATATATGAAAGATCAAACTTAAATTTATACTCTACATTGCATAAAAATCAATTAAATATTCAATCAAGTAATATTAACTAGTTGGTACACATTAGCCAGATAAAAAGAAGAGTAGGTGGACATATGAACCTAAATACTACCAAAAATTGTCTGATCTTTGCCAATATTTCATTCACAATGCAAATATAAAACATCCTAATTATAGGAATATATATTTTTGACATCTTGTGGAGACCATTCTATTTTAAAACTATAGTACTTTAGTAGGTTTTTAATTATCCTTCTAGCTTTCGAAAAATAAGAAATTGTGTTTTCCTATCATGCTGACAACCTACATTAAACATAACCTTGAATAAAGAGAGGATACTAATAATGTCCAAAGTATATCCTCCAATCATAATATAATAAATATATTTTTTTACTCATTCTATTAAAAATCTCACACCTTTCCCCTCAAAACTTCAATGTATATTTTTTTACCCATAATGAGGACATGTCATTGGTTAGTTAGATGTTTCCTAATTCATAGTTAAAACATGTTGATGGATATAACAATAGTTCAATTATATAATTTTATGTTAATTTTTTTCCTTGTAATTTTATGCATGGGTCTGAATTTCATGTGTTTTCCAATATTGTAGATATTAATAATTGAATCAACAATAATGTTTTGCATTTATATAAATATACATATGGTCTTTTTACTTGTTTCTATTAATATTATTGTAATTTCTATAATTATAAGTACACATGTATGTCACAAAATATCCAATATATTGTTATAGTACTATGATTTATATTTTTTATCTTTCAATAATTTCACATCATATTTTAGTATACTTTTTATTTTCTATTCCTAAATGGAATTTAGTTTATTGCATATTTTTATATTTAAACACTTTAAAGGATATCTAAAACATAAATATTAGACATTAGAAGGTATAAAGGTCCATCAAAATATATTATGATACTTGCAAAATTATATGAGAATAATCTGTAAAGTTTTTGTAGAAAATTTATTAATTATTTAAAATAAACAAAAAATGTTTAACATAGTTTTCTATGCAAATAGAGAGTTACAAAATGAGCATGTCTGATAATTTAGATTTAAATTAATTCCCATGAAAAAAACATAGAAGTTGGTTAAGAAAAACCAATAATTAGGAAAATCTTCCAAGTTGCATCTAAGAAAGATTGGTTCCAATAGCTGCCAAAGCTTACATAGAGGTGATATTAGTAAAATTATTTCTACTAGGAGATAATTTAACTATTATGTTGAAATAATATGAATTCCATAAGGTTGAAGCAAAATTAATAATTATAGGACAAGATTTAGACTATGAACATTTTGTTACTATCAATTATCTTGTAAATCATGGAAATTTTAAATCTATAGGGTACTATCATTATGATGGAAATCAAAGAGATATCTTGCCAAGGTATAAAATTTGTCATGATTCAATGCATGTGATGATTAAAGGTGTAGACACAAGAGTTTTAATCTATTTTAAAATAGTTTTTTTATGCTTGTCTTCATGGTAAAAAATGAATTAGCACTCTTGTGTTTTATTTTTTTCTCTCACGAATATAGTTACAAAAAGGATATAGTGGACCAAGGATGGCTACTAGTGTTTCTATCTTGATTCCCATTCAAACATGTAATTCATTATGGGAAGAAATACTGTAATCTTTTGATATGTCTAATAATCATGTTAGAGATCTTGAGTTTAGGCTTAATGAAATATTTACCAATTCATCTATCCTCTAGTTCAGTTAGGCAAATCATGTTGCCAAAAGCTAATAAAATGAAAATGATGATTTTATAGTAGATATTTTACAAGGACATTAGTCTAGACATTAGATGGAGGATTTTGATATCTTGTTAAAAATTAATATGGTGTATGAGCTAATGATTACAAAGGATAAAATTGGCATGCACCCCATGATTAATAATTGGTTTGAGAAGTATCTTCCTCACACATTATACCACATGTTCCTTCTATATAACTTTTGATGCACCTATCACTTGGTCATTATATTTTCTTTGAAAAATTGGGATGGATTGCATGAACCATGCAAGGAACTTTCGGCATGTCTAGATATATGCTTTGAGATGTCACAAAATTAGATACGTGATGAGATAGAATGCAAAAAATTTGAATGGAGATACAACACTAGATCAAAATATAATGTTGATAAGGACCCACGTGACTTTATCAAGTGGAAAATAGATAGGTCCTGATTTCATCACAAATTAATTTACATGAAGTGGCTTTTGATGCATAATGGGATTGTATGAAAAATACGTTGACTTTATCTATAATTATAGTTTTCTTAGTTTTTATGGATCAATAATCAAGTTATATTTTTTTCCTTCATAGGATTCAATGATCTTTAATGTTTAAATATTAATTTACTTTGATGTGTATACCATGTATCTAAAATACAATAAAAAATAGACTGTGATTAGTTTTCTTTCATTACTTGATGTTGAGTTCCTATAAATTTTTTTGCAAGGTTATAATGATATGGAGCTCATAGCTCTAATTATAATATTAATTGCTTTAACTTGGAATTATTGGGTGCACTTTTAGATAATCTGATGTAGGTTCCCCCTATTCAAGGTATTGTCCAAGGTGGCTGTGCATGGGATTCTACACTATCTAGTTTTATAGGTGACTTTAAATGCCTTTATAATATTTAAATTATTCCACCATTTTTTATGTGTTATCAAATAATTATTAGCAAATGTCACCATGTTTTTGGTAGTAGTCATAATAGGATATCTATATGTATTTTTTATTTTTCCTATTTGATAATGTAAAATAAATGACTGAGCTTTGTAGAGGTGCAAGGAATCTATAAATGGTATACTCCATTAAACAATCATGCATGAAAATCCTATTTTCATTGATAGTTTTTAGTTGTGTTATGTACATGCATTGATTTATTTTGAATGAAAAATTATTTTATGTTAATTTCTTATAACATCAAATGCTTATGAGCAAGTTAACAGATCAAGAAATTGACATTTATATTGCATTCTTAAGAAAAAGTTTCAAAATGCAAGTTAATTTTATTATCTTTTGAAAAGTAGAATTATACAGAGAGGTTTGAAATGGAAAATTATCTTTTTATATCCTTCAATAGTAAGCCATATGGTTTGTTTATTTTCACATTATTATTATTTGGATAAAATTATATCATCATCCATTGCACCCTTGAGGAGTTTTTTTAAGCCTCTTAACTTAAGTGGTAGCATGAGAAATCTTCAAAGGTTTTGGGTGACCGTATAGCTGAAGAGAACCTCTAGATAGGTATAACTCCCTTTGTGCATCATTTAATAATTATCACTAAACCTAATAACTTGCAAGGGAAAAGGGGGAGAGAACTTAAATCAAACTAACTAAGGAGGTGATGCACCAAACATTTTGACCTCTACCACACATCTATAAATGCATAATGAGCATGAAGTTGACCTATTCATACACTAATCCTAATTTATTCCTCTTATATTTATATTTTAATATGATGGTGGTAGATGATGATTAAGCAAGCAAGGTTGGTTTTAAAGAGGTCTAAAATAAACTAATGGAATATTGCCTCACTTAACCTTCAAAATACCACTTAAACACTTTATATGATATACAAGAGTGAGTTCAAACTAAATAAAGGTGAGAAAATGAGACAATATGTCAAGGAGAACTAAATAAGCACTAGACAAGATCAATAATTTTTTCATAAACAATAAAATAAAGCCATAACATAAAGTAAAAACTATATTTTTTATTATTTCAAAGGCTTACGAAGGGATCAGGGATTCATCATACTCAAGTGAAGGATCCTTACAAATCTAAAATTAGGAATATATATATATATATATATATCTATATATATATATATATATATATATATATATATATATATATATATATATATATAATGTAAGAAGGAGCGAGAGAAGAGGCGTATGAGATGCAATTATAAGTGTCATCTCATGAGGAGCATGTTGAAAGAAAGAAAATATATAGGTAGGAAATTATGAAGTCTTCTATAAATATGTGTCTACTTGAACTAATCCTCTTATTTATCAAGGGTGGCATAGAGTGACCTTTCACCTTCTATCATGACTCATCAACCTCATTAAAAAATACCCATTCTTGATCTATAAGGATTTACAAGTATCTTTCTTCACATGTGTCATCCTTTATCATGTTCCTTGGAGTCCTACAATTCCATCCTATGATACTTAAACATCTCTCTCATATTTTTTAGGTTGAGTAACAATAATTAAGTGTCTTTAAACTGATAATAACTTGCATTTCATTGATAAACTTGCTTGATTCAAGTGAAGACCACCATGGTGAGTATATCTTTCCATCCTAGGCCTAGTCATTTTTTTTAATTCTATTCTCACAACTTATCATCCCTAAAAATCCGTATATTGGATCATTACACCCTATTTCAAGCTCAAAATCATCTCTAAGTTTGATACATAGGTGCATTAAGCCTGTTAGGAGCTCTTGATAGTAATTTCCTTATCACTAGGTATCTTAAAACCTCCAAATATTATTACAATCACTATATACCTTAGTAATGAGTATTTATAATCATATTAACCTACCTTATCTAGGTCATAAGTGTTTTAAAATTATTATACCATGTCTCACTCAATCAAATCTCATGAAAAGACATCAAAACTTGCCTTTTTAGGCCTATAAAAGTCATTTCTAGGCCTATTTACATACAATAATACCTCACACGTGCCAAAATAATGACTCCATCAAGTTACCAAGTTTTTTTATAGACCATGAAATTAATTTATAGTTTTTACCAATCCATTAGAGGCATTTAGAAGACTAATCTTCTACATCGGTTCTCTTATAGGGTTTAAGAAGGGTTTTAGGTGTACAACCTTCTTAAGGATAGGTCATAAAGTTTTGGATCTTAACATGATAAAAAAATACACTAGTTTGAATTTAATATACCTATTCAACATCCCTAAACACCATTCTCTCCCATGCATTTTGACCATTGACTTATAAGCAAAAGAAGATGACCTTTTTTGACTACTTAAGCTTGTTTGAGACCTTGAGAAGGGTAATTTGGCATAATATGGTTTGAAAGTATTTATTTTTTTATAAAAAATTATCTTGGAGTATATTAAACATCCCATGATATTTTAAGATGGTTTCTTGAGTGAATTTACCCTTCAACCTACTCAAATATGCCTTAATCCCTATGTAAGGGTTTATAGCCAGTCACACTCAAGTAACTGTAGCAGGGCTTTTCCATAATTTTATTTACTTAAAATGTATGATAAACTTAATGGATTTTTATTGAAACATATAATTCATCCCATGATGCTTTTCAATTTACCAAATAATTCAAAACCTACAATTTTTTTCAATTTTCACACATAGACCTATGTGTGATCATTTAGGCCTTTTAGGCCTAAATAACCTTCTTGACCGCTTCACTACCTTCAATCACTTGTAAACTCATTGAATACCTTGTTAGAATTTATAATTAAGTGTTCATCTTATTTTAACTTCATATAATTCATGGTTTCAAACAACCACCCACACCTTTTTTTAATCTTCCTAAACAGATATGTAGGTGGTGTTTTAGGCTCTTGACTGTAAGTCTGAGGTAGACCTTTTATATTTCAAGGTTATTAAGTGAAGAAAACACATTCACATCTGATTAGGTTATTTCCACCATGGCTTCAAGTTTTAACTAGCTCAACTATACATGTAGTTGTCTACCTTTATTGAAGTCTATTGACTCAATGATTCTTACACTAGTCTTAGGATTATTGATGAGATTTAATAAACTAATAAACATCTCATTTCACTCATTTCATGAAATAAATGACCTCAAAATTCTTGAAAACAAGATTATCTTGATCAAACTTAGTAGACCAAGGTTATTTGATACTACTCAAGATGTGTGTTAGAAATTTTGTCATTGATGTCAAAGGTTTAGCATTATTGGTGATAAGGGCCCCATTACATTTAATGTTGTTTATCTTGGCTAATATGAGTTAATATTTATTTAATATTAATGAATATATTTTTGGTTTCATATGAGACAAAAGAAGGGCCCATGGAGAAGTCGAAGAGCCACGAGATAAAGACAAAAGAAGGATGGGATGCATTTTCCCATGAAGAGTCATCTTGGGGAATACCAAGAGTCACCAAGTGAATAAAAAAGAGTAAGGGCACAATTTGTCATGAAGGGACATTTTGAGGAATACAAAAAGTCACCAAAGATAAGGAAAAAAGTGGGAAGGATGTTTTTGGTCATGAACGTTCACCACATGACTTTTCAAAGGCTTGAATATGAAGGGTCATCCAAGATTGGCACCATTTTCCATGAGGATTGAAGGGTCACAAAGGGGGAAGGCCAAAGGTCATTTGGAAAGATATAAATAAAGGCTTGAGTAGCCATTTTTAATATGAAAGTGAGAGGTTGATTTAATATTGTAATATCTAGCTTAGAAGAGCAATTATGAGAGATGAATATGATTTGTATTTATTATATCTAGCTTAGAAGAGCAAAGGTGAGAGAGAGGAAGGATATGTTGTATTGATCTATCATTTGTTGAGATAGCAACATTGAGAGATAGGTGTGTGGTATACACAAAGGGGTTGGTGCTCCTATGGGTTGGTACTCATCATTTTTTGTTGGGTTGGTGCTCCTGTGGGTTGGTGCTCATGAATAGTAGCTGGGCTGGTTCTCAGAAAAGGGGTTTAAAGCTCCTATGGGTTGGTGTTCACTAATTGTAGCTGAGGTTGGTACTTGGCAAAGGAGTATGGTGCTCTTGTGGGTTTGTTCTCACAAATATACTTGAGATTATTTTTCATGGTTTTTCCCACATTGGGTTTCCACATTATATCTGGTGTCTTTCTCTCTATCTTGTGTGATGTTTATTGTTTGAGTTTTATTGCATATCTTGAATGTTTGATTAAGTGGAATTTGATAAATGGAAATTTTGATCAGATATATAATATACTGATTCACCCCCCCCTCTCAGTATATTCTACTCTTAACAATTGGTATCAGAGCAGGTTCTTGTAGAAAGGGTTTAACAATTTGAATGTAGATCAAAGAAAAGCATAAGATGGCCAAGTAGCTAAAGAAGGAGAATCAAGAGTTAAAATTTTTGGTTGAGGATCTTAAGGAAAAGGTGTGTATCTTGGATTCTAAGTTGGCTATATAAGTAAAATAAAATAAGATATTTATTCAGGATCTTAAGAATTAGTTAGAGGTTGCAAATTCAATTTTAACATCAAAAGAAGAAGAATGTAATCAGTTGAAGGTTGAGTTAGGATCTTTAAAGGATAATCATGATAAACTTATAATCAAGCTTGAAAAAGATCATGAAATATCAGTCCAAGGAAAGAAGGATGTAGGTTTTGAAGGCAAATCAAAGAAGTCAATCAGGCAGCCCAATGCTTTTATGTTTTCAAATTCTTTTCATGGCCATTGTTTTGTTTGTCATCATGTTGGTCATAGGGAAAGAGACCATATGAGGAGAAGTAATTAGTCAAAGGGAGATCTCAGTCACATTCAAGAAAAAGGTATGAGAAATATTATTTGCTTTTGTTGTCATGAGGTTGGACATATTGCTAAATTATGTCAAAATAAAGTAAAGAGATATTCAAGGTATGTCAAAGGATATAGAGCCCCTAGAAAATATGAGAAAATACAAATTTAGGTTTGGAGACCTAAAATAGTAAAGGTTGATAAGGTTGATTTTAAGAATGAAAATGAGTTACTTGTTATAGTAGATAAAGAATCAGATAACAAGGATTGTGCAGAATCTCTTGTTACATTTGAGCATGAGCTTTGTCAAAAGTTGAGAAAAAGAAAAACATCATGAATGATAAGGTTAGTAAGTCAAAAAGGTTAGACATGCTTAAACGAATTTTAAATGACAAACACAAGAAGATCGAGGAAGAAATAGAGGAGATGTGGGAATCTCCTGAGATTTATTTCTAGAACCCTATTATGTGGGGTGTCTCTTTTAGGCTTTAAGGAGACACTTTTAAGAAAAATTGAAGCATGGTGGATGCTATTGGGTCTTGGTTATGTTTCATGACAAGAAGGTGAGTTGGAAAATTAATTTGTATATCTTTTGAGGGATGAAAAAAAATTTGCATCAGTATTATGGTTTGAGGTTATTAGAATGATTCTTGCATATGCAGTGTTTCAAATGATTATGGTCATAAGAAATTAGAATGTTGAAAAAAAGCTAACAGTTTCAGAAAGAAGGAAAAGGATACTCATGCAGATTCAATCAAGGAGGATCAGAGTTTCAAAGCTCCATTCATCAGGAAGAAGGTTAAAACATGTTCATGGCAAAAGAAACAACTTGAAGATTCTATGTTGGTGCAAACAGCTTTGCATGTAAGAAATAAAGGTCAACCATGGTTCATTGATAGCAAATGTTCAAAGCATATGATAGGAGATAAGAGTAAAGAAGATCAATGGTGGCACAGTGAAATTTGAAGATAAAACCACTACCAGGATAGCCAGAAAAAGGTATTTTGAGTTTGGATTATGGTAAAACCAAAGCTAATAATGTTTTGTAAGCATAATCTTTTGAGTGTAAGTTAAATATGTGTTCAAGGATACACCTTAAAGTTTCATGCAAAAGGTTGTGAGATTAGAAGGAAATATTCAAATGAGTTGATTGTAGATTCTCAAAGGATAGGTAATGTTTTAATCAGATATCTTCTCAAAGACATACAAGAGGAGTTGGGAGTAATTTCTATTACTTCCTGCCATTGATGTTTAGCATCAAGTGAGGGGAACTAAGTGTTAGCTCCAAGTAGGCCCTTTGCCATTGATTTCAAAGGGAGAGAATAATAGGTACAAGTATAGGTGAAGAAAATAGGTCCAGGGAATAAGTACAAGTTGCTATAGTAAGGGGGAGTTACTGTATGTTTTCAGATGACAAGATGTGTAGGTGACAGGATGTGACAGTTTCAAGATTGAGGTTGCCATCAATGACAAAGGGGGAGATTGTTGGAAATATTGTAATTGATGTCAAAGGTTTAGCATTATTGGTGATAAAGGCCCCATTGCATTTAATGTTGTTTATCTTGGCTAATATGAGTTAATATTTATTTAATATAATGAATATATTTTTGGTTGCATATGAGACAAAAGAAGGGCCCATGGAGAAGTCAAAGAGCCATGAGATAAAGACAAAAGAAGGATGGGATGAATTTTCCCATGAAGAGTCATCTTGGAGAATACCAAGAGTCACCAAGTGAAGACAAAAGAGTAAGGGCATAATTTCTCATGAAGGGACACTTTGAGGAATACAAAAAGTCACCAAAGATAAGGAAGAAAGTGGGAAGGACGTTTTTGGTCATGAAGGGTCGCCACATGACTTTTCAAAGGCTTGAATATGAAGGGTCATCCAAGATTGGCACCATTTTCCATGAGGATTGAAGGGTCATAAAGGGGAAAGGCCAAAGGTCATTTGGAAAGCTATAAATAAAGGCTTGAGTAGCCATTTGTAATATGAGAGTGAGAGGTTGATTTGATATTGTAATATCTAGCTTAGAAGAGCAATTGTGAGAGATGAATATGATTTGTATTTGTTATATCTATCTTATAAGATCAAAGGTGAGAGAGAGGAAGGAGATGTTGTATTGATCTATCATTTGTTGAGATAACAACATTGAGAGATAGGTGTGTGGTATACACAAAGCGGTTGGTGCTCCTGTGGGTTGGTGCTCAGCAAAGGGGTTAGTGCTTCTGTGGGTTGGTGCTCATGAATAGTAGCTGGGTTGCTGCTTGGCAAAGGGATTTGAAGCTCATGTGGGTTGGTGCTCATGAATTGTAGCTGAGGTTGGTACTCAGGAAAGGGGTATGGTGCTCTTTTGGGTTTGTTCTCATGAATATACTTGAGATTGTTCTCCATGGTTTTTCCCACATTGGGTTTCCATGTTATATATGGCATCTCTCTCTATCTTGTGTGATGTTTATTGTTTGAGTTTTATTGCATATATTGAATGTTTGATTAAGTGGAATTTGATAAAGGGAAAGTTTGATAAGATATATAATATACTGATTCACCCCCCCTCTCAGTATATTCCATGCTTAACAATGTGATTATGAGAAACCTTGATAAAAAATTATGAGGGGTATATGAGTGTTTAATGAACCTTAAAAAATCATATTGATGTATAAATTCAACTTCACAACCCTGTCTTTGGATAAAATTGACCCTAATGAGGTTTTGAGTCCTTTTACTACACCTTAACTTATTAACAATCATTCATTAAGTTAAGGAGCCTAACTAGACAAAAAATGACAAAACATGGAAGGGAATTATGGTCCCCTCCTATGGATAATATATTTAGTTGAAATTTTCTATCTCTTGAGAGTACCATCCATAAATTGATTGACCTTTTGAGCTTTTCAAGAAGCTTGATGGATAAATGGAGTGGGGTTTTGCCTTGTTTGACTCTATAGATCTACTTTTTGCATGAATTTGGATCTAATAAGACCATTAGTACCCATATAATAGTTTGTATGTTTCCCACCAACAAAAATCATCTTTAAAAGACCCTCAAAAAATTACTTTCTTTCAAAATATGATGGTTCTTCCCTTTAAAACAATTGGAGATTGTGAACCAAGTGACTCTTCATCTTAACCTAACTTGTACAAATGTGTAAGAGAGTGATAAAATAATTCAAACCCTTATTTGCCTACAAATCTCTCAATAACTCCTCATTTGAACTTTAGAAATGATAAATGGGAAATCAAAAATGGGATTCCAACATTAGAAATTAGTTTCCAAGACATTTGGAGTATATCTATGGATAAGTATATCATGATGTCAAAACATGGGTGATAGTTGACTTCAAAATACCCCTATTACATGATATAACCTTCACATTTGCTTTCTACTAGTAAGTTTTGTCTCAACATTGAAGTATGAAATGAGACTAAATTAAGTGAAATACCTTAATTTTATCAAAACTAACTAATAATATCTCCAAATTTATAGAAAAACAATGTTATCAACTTACTAACTTTGTTTCTTGGTTAATTTGGCTGGCTTTAGGTCATGGTTGTTCTTGGAAGGGTCACCACCTTGTCTCCTTCAGCATGATTCTTCATTGAATTTATTTCCCGCTTAACCTTGAATTTTATAAAATTTCCTTAATAAATTCTAATCACATAATTAAGCCCATAAATAATTACCATTTAATGATAAGATAAAGTGACTTGACTCAGCTACCAACTAGACCATCCAAAATGAACTTCTAAAATACCAAGGAATGCACACTACCTAACATCCTAGATAACTAAATGATTAATAGAAGAACCTCATAATGTATATAAATAAATTTAAGATCAATTACATCAAAGTTTAGAATGATCTTCATTCATGGTGTCCAAATTTTGGCTAAAATAAAATACTATAGATTTTTTCTTTATACCTTTAGTGGAAAAGACTTGATTCTAAGTCCAATCATTAGTGGCTGGACCTAAAACAAATATTGTGATGTTTTAAATATGAGTGTTGAAAAATTAACTTAACAACATAATGTACTAGGGAAATGGTAGCATCATAATTGATGATAAATACATTGGTCAGTTCAAAAGATCTTGCTCTGTGCCTGTGACAACTCTTTAATATTGTAAATTATGGACTTTTATATAATGAATAAAAACAATAATGTGAATCCTTTTTTTAGTTACCATAACTTGGTTCTAAAAAACATTTTTTCATCAATAAAAAACATATGCTTATGACCTACTTAACTAATCAAGACACTAATATTTATTTTGTAGTCTTGAGAGGAAATTTAAAAATGCAAATTAATTTTTTATCTCTTGAAAATTAACATTAGAAAAAGACATCTTTAATTCCAAATTTTATTTCAATATCTTTTAATAATTATCCATATCTTTTATTCATTTGCTCATAATTATTATTTTGATAAAATACTATTGATTATTTCTTTCTAGTTTCATTGAAAAAGACTTTAATTCTATGTCAAAACACTAATGGCCAAAGTTGTAGCAGATGTATTATTCTAAAGATGCCTCTCAAAATATTATTTAGAATTCATAGATTATTATGGAAATTAAAAGAACTAAATCTATGATAAATACATAATTCATCTCAAAACATCTTCCTTTATGTCTATGATGAGACTACTAAAGAAAGTAGATGTTCAATGAAAACAAAACATTTTCTGGCAAGTTATAAAATTTTATTTTGAAGATCAACTTATGTTTGATCAGGAGTCTAAGTTATAATTAAATTAGAATCATACCTTATGAATATTCCATACTAATACATGTTAGATAACTTGACAAGCCTAGTGAACACAATATTACATTCTGATCTAGAAATACACATCTGAACTTAGTACCAATTATGTCAAATCTAATAGTATAATTATTTTTATTTTTTAATATTCACATATATGGAAGATAAAAATTGAATTTATTATCTACATTGCATAAAATATATTCAGTAGTTAATCAAGTAATATTAACCAGTTGGTAACATAGGCCATATAAAAAGAAGAACACGTTGAAAATATGAACCTGATTATTGTCAAAAACCTTCCGATCTTTGTCAATACTTTGTTCACAATGCAAATATAAAATAGTTTAACAATTAACAAACTATAAATTCTCATTAATTCTGTGTATAGGTCAAAATAGCATCTAGTAAGGATTTAATGGCAATAAGTTTAGTAGGTTTGTAATTGTCCTTATAACTTTAGCGAAATGATAAACTATGTTTTGGCATCATGTTAATAGCTTGTAGTTAAAATTACCTTAAATGAAGAAAAAGTGACAATAACATCCCAATAAATTTCTCATATCACAATGTAATGATTAATATTTTTTTTATTTGTCCTATTGAATAACTTATACCTTGTCCCCCAAAACTTTGATGCATATTTTTTGTATCTAAAACAAAGACATGTCATTGGGCACAAACCTATTGACTAATTTGAAGTTAAATCAAATCAATGACTATAAAAATAATTAGATTATAGAATTTAATTATGATTTTATCTTATAATTTTATATATGGATCTAATTTTCATGTGTTTTTCAATATTTTAGATATTAAAAATTGAATCAATAATTATGTTTTTCGTTTATGTAAATATACATAAGGTCTTTGTACTTGTTTGTCTTAAAATGTTGCACTGTTTATACACATAAATACATTATATTTTAGTATAGTTTTTGTTCTCTATTCTTAAGTGAAAAAAATTGTATTGTTTATTTATATATTTGAAGACTTCAAAAGGAATATAAAATAAAAATACAATAAATAATAAGGTATAAACATCCATCAAAATGTATTGTAACACATATAAAGTTATACCAAAACATTTTTTAAAGCCTTTGTAAAAAATTTAAACATTGTTTAAAATCAATGAAAAGTAATTCACATAGTTTTCTATGAAATTAGGGCCTTAAGGAGTGAGATTGTTTGCTAAGTCCAGTTTTGTGTGTGTGTGTGTGTGTGTGTGTGTGTGTGAGAGAGAGAGAGAGAGAGAGAGAGAGAGAGAGAGAGAGAGAGAGAGAGAGAGAGAGAGAGAGAGAGAGAGAGAGAGAGAGAGAGAGAGAGAGAGAGAGAGAGAATTCTTTCAAGCGATATCTAGGAGAGATTGCTTCCAACAGTCATCAAAGCTTAATTAGAGGTGATGTTGGAATAATTATTTATACCAAGAGATAATTTGACTATTATGCTAGAAAAATATGATTTTTTAGAGGTTAAAACATAATTAAGAATTCTAGGACATGATTTAGGATATGAACATTTTGTTTCCATCAATTATCTTGTAACTAGTTAAAAAGTTCAATCTATAGGTTTATCATCATCCTAGAAACCAAATAAATATTTATCCATGGTATTTGATATTGTTTCAAATATTTTGTAGTGATCCATATCAGATTGATTAACCAATGGTATATTGGTGTAGGACAACGATCATGAATTTGATTCTAATAAGTTTTTAGATATATTAGATCAATTTTATAATAACTTTTGGCAGAATCATTTTTAAAAACATAGTATATGTAAATTCAATTTTTTTTTAGAATTTTTTTTGTTGATATAAGGAATATACCATTTATTTGGCATGGTTATTTTTCAAATCATTTGAATGGTTAAGGAATGAGAAACCACCAAACACTATGATAATTTTTATCAATGAAAATATTATAGATATTGTATTAATATTTGACTTCTTATCTTGATGATTCCCTATAAATTCATTAGTTTGTTGAGACTTGGAATCAACAATAGTTGCAGAGAAAATAAAGTGGATGAAATATGGATACAACTTCTCCCAAATTGCTTCCACTTGAAACATGAAATATATTATGGGAAGAACTGATATAAGCTCTTAATGTGTCTAATAATCAAGTCAAATATATTGAATATATGCTTAATGAAATATTCACCAATTCATCTTTCCCTTATTTTATTAAATAAATTATTGTTGAAATACCTAGGTTGAATGTTAATGATGTGTTTACATTGGATATTTTGTAAGAACATTAGTCTAGATAAAATATGGAGGCTTTTGATATCTTGTTCAAAAGAAATATTCTATTTGAATTCAAGGTTATAGAAAATGAAATGGCATGAACCCTATGATGTATTATTAGCTTGGAAAGTATCTTTCCCATACGTTTCACTACACATTTCTTTAGCTAAATTTTGGTGTATTTATCATTTAGTGATTAGATTTTCATTCGACTAGTGGGACACATTTCATGAATAATGTAAACAACTTTGAGCATGTCCACATGCATGTCCAAAGATGTTATAAAACCATATCCTTGATGAAGTAAAATACATATAATTTATATGGAGATATGGAAATTGTTCAAAATATAATGTTCACACAGACCCATGTGATTTTACTAGGTGTGAATTGGACAAACACTGACTACATTACAAATTATTTTATGTAGAGTGACTTTTGCTTGATAGTAAGATTGTAAAAAAGGAAAATGGTAGTTTATATAATATTATATTTTGTGCCTCTATTATATTTAATTGATTAATAATCAAGCTATCATATTTTAACTCACAAGATTTAATGATCTTAAATGTTTTAATCTCTATTAATTTTGTTGTGCAGAATATGCACTTTAAAAAAACATTGTAATTATTGTTCTTTCACTACTTGATGTTGAGTGATTGTTAATTAATTTTCAAAGTGTAATTGTTTTCAAAAAAAATAAATTTATTTACTTTTATATTATTTACAATGAAAATTTAGTTCTACCTATGTACTAAAAAAAAAAAAATAGCTTGTGCCATGTCAAGGCATGTTAGGCGAAAGTGCCATGGTTGATTGAAATTATAGATTTTTATTTTTATTTTTTTGAATTTTTTAGTTAACATTAATATTATAATTTCAATACTCAATTTTTATTTTCTAGTTATATTTTATCAAATAACATGTATTATAAGTATCATCACACATGAATCTAAAGCTTGTATTTATTTTTTTGCAAAGCTTGCTTTGATTTGTAGGTGTAACTTAAGCTTTGAAAAAATGCTTAAGAAATGGAATCCATTCAAAAAAGTGATGAATAGGAAAATATATTTGAACATGATGCTTTATTTAGTAAAAGTATATGTGTTGAAATCACCTTAGCTAATACTACTAAGGTTACAGTGGAGGAATTTGGGTGAATTATTGAAGGATATGTCAATAAGTTTTTAGATTGCTTGGAGAATATAATTGAAAATTGTAAGAAAGAGGACATTACTAAGCTATTGTGTTTTGTGAATGAAATATAAATGGTCAAGTTTATTTAACATGTGTAAATACTAACATATGTTATTGAGAGCTTATACAAGGGAGTTGATTTTGATCAAAATAGATATGATTTTGATTCTAGCTTCCCACTACATGTGAACATTTAAGATGATAGTTTTGAAAGTTCTAATGACATTTAAAATGTTCTATTAATTCTATTGATTTCCTCGTACCTATTTTAGATATATATGGATGCTATGATATTTAGGTGTATAAACTTATTAAAGGTCTTTTCAATATAAAAACCAATAAAATCCATAAGCTAAATGCATTAATATGTATTTGATTTAAATTGATATTTATATAGTGTGTAAACAAAATACATAGTATTAATTATATTTAAATTCAAATTCTATTTTCCATTAAAGTAAATAGGTTTCACATAGTTGATAGGCTTTGCAATGCAATGGCATTAAAGTAGTGGGTATTTCAACAGTTCAAACACCATTGGTTCAATTTAGATGTTATATCTTTTTTAGTTTTCTACCATAAACTTTTGAAATATTTGTCAAATATATATACATATACATGTGTGTGTGTGTGTGTGTGTGTGTGTGTGTGTGTGTGTGTGTGTGTGTGTGTGTGTGTGTGTGTGTGTGTGTGTGTGTGTGTGTGTGTGTGTGTGTTTGTGTGTAGATATGTACATTTGGAACTAAATTTGGAGAAAATAGGCATTGGTTATATATAGGTTTTGATCATGAAGCTAGTTTGTATATATCAAGGGCATGCACTCGGTTGTACACTTATTGATATGTTCACAAAACTATGATAATATGGATACATGTTTCTATGATTTGTAACAATAGTCATACTAGTTGTGCTTGTGATTTTTCAAGAAAAATTTGCTATAGATATAAAAAAATCATTTCATGCACCTATGCCAATAGTTCTAATGCTATGAGGCTTATTGTTCTAACTACAATTGAATTGCTTTAACTTAGAATTAGTGTGTTTTTGGGAAATTTTATTTGGGCTTCATTTTTTCAAGACAATATTCAATGTAAGAGGTAATGTAAAACATTTTGAGATGTTTGTATGTGTATGTGACTTTGAATGGATTTACAGTTTGTTGATGCTTATACAATTTTTTACTTATGTTCTTAACAAAGCATTGGTAGATATTGTAGGATTTTTAGAAATGGTTGTAACTATCATGGATATATTTTTTTTTCCTCTTTTCTATGTGAAAAAATTAAATTCGATAATTAAGCTTTGCAAATGTCTAAGGAATCTATAAACAATATACTCCATTCAGCAATAACAAATTAGGTGCATTGATTTATTTTGAATGAAAAAATATTTTTTTATCAATTTCCTATAATGATCAAGACAAATATGTAATATAGTATGGTGTCTAATGACATTTAATGTATAGAATAAATGCAAAGGGAATAAAAAACATTTAATTATAGAGGAACTTAGAGTAATATTTTCATATTGACATATTATTTTTGTAAATATGATCAATCTTATAATTTTATCCCTTTACCTCATCAATGAATTATAAATTATTTCAAATCATTTGTTCATTATGTTTTTTTGGTTTATGTTTCTGAAAAAATAATCATTCAACCTTTATTCTTATTCAAAGTGATAAGATTTTTATGTCAATGAAAATATAATTTGTGAATATTCTATATTATTTGAGTATCAAAGATTTATTTAATTATTTGTAAATAAAAAGATGTTGAGAGATAAGGTAAACTTGTAAGCATTTTAAAGCTATATAAGGATCCATTCTCAAGCTAATGATTATCACATGTTGAAAAAAATAGATAATAAATTCACATTGTTTCTATTTATTTATCTTATTGCTAGTGGATTTGAAACTTTTCATTTGTTATTTTGAACATTGTAATTATTTGTCTAATAATAATAATAATAATAATAATAATAATAATAATAATAATAATAATAATAATAATAATAATAATAATAATAATAATAATAATAATAATAATAATAATAATAATAATAATAAACTATTTGTGTTATGTTTCAACAAGTAGTAAGTGTTCATTATCACAAACTTGTCATATGCAAGTAGGCATGTCATAGGTTTGTTTTACATTGCATGGAGTCCAAAAAATAGTTATCCTTCATATTACAAGTAAGTTCATTTTCATGTTGAACATGTGAGTCCATTACAGTGAAGTGATTTTTAACTTGTGGATGATGCAATTTGTATTATCTTAAACAAGGTCAATGTGATTGTATTTTAAAAATGCATACATTCATTTACTCTCAATAACGACAATTAATGGATTCACATGAATGAAAATCACATCATGCTTTAGGTATTTGACATTGATCTTTCTTTTCTAAAACATTCTTAGATCCTTTTCTATTAACTAATAGTGTTTAAATATAAATAATAATGTTATGTTCTAACTAGCCTGTAGACACCTAAAAACTACACAACAATAGTTTTCGATGTCATCCTGAACTATGGACCCTTAACCAATTCTTCATCTATTAGACCACCCAGTCTGCTAGCAATCTTTTACAACTTTATCATGTTAAATACCCCCTCCTTGAACACATCACTTAAATCATGCCCTTTTCACCCATTTGATGATGGCCCCTCAATCATTTCTAGTTAGGTTAATTGTCGATGGTTGACCCTAACCATTGATGGTTGGGGTCACCCAAACTTTCTTTAAGCATTTTAAAGCATTTCTAACTTTGTTCAAGATTAGTATATTATATAATGGAAACTTATTTTAACACCATCTCTTAAAGACTAATTAAAATAGGAAACTTCATCTCCTCCCAACTTATCAACTTTGTGCTATAAATTCAGGGATCTTGAAGGAGTTGGGGATCCAAAAGAAATTTGAATCTAGGATCTCTTATTTTCTTTTTTCAGGTACTTAACATCCTAAATATCTATCTACATAACTTTTTAAAGTTCAATAACTATTATACTACCCAATTTCTTTAGGTATTCAACTATCATTCACTTGGAATCACATAGGTATCCTCCTTTTATTTTTAGTGTTTTCCTTTCCTTATCAGGTTTTTCTATTTTGTTCTATTTACCTACAGATCACCCCTCACCCAATGATCCACAATCTAACTCCTACCCATCAACCATTCCATTTTAATTTCCATCCCAAAATTCACCAAAGTTTATAGGTAATCATTGTTGATTACCCAAACCCTCATCGGTTACCTAACCATCACTGGTCATACCCAACCATCATTAGTCACCCTAACCATTGAAGATCACTATCAATAAAAATAATATATATTTATTTTATCCCTTTTTACCTCATAAAATTCCTATTTTTATTCCTAATATACATGTAGACCCTACCCAGATCCTCTGAACCTAACCTTGGTGCATTTGTGCATGGTGTTGACCCACCATTGCTACATTTTCTATCAAATAGTTATATCATTTATTTCTTTGTTTACACATTTATGTTCATATTATTTTATTATCTTCCAAATTTATTTTTAGAAAATTTCTATCATTAGGGGAGTGGATTGAAAACCATCCAAGGGAGCTTTCGCTTCTTGTATCTAATATTGCTAGGTAGTCAACCCTTCATACTTGTCTTAAAAACAAGGGTGTTTAGTGTGGTATTATTATGGGTATTCCTTCCCCACAAAAAAGGAGTTCTCACTTAATTTGGTCATAAATAGATGCAACATTTACTAGGTACACACCCTAATACTTACTTTCTTTTTTCTACTTTCAAAACTAAAAAATGAAAAAAATAATTTGAAACATTTTGGCACGCCTGGTGGGACCCTTGTTCCCATTCTTCCTTAGTTTTTTGATCATCAAATGAAATTATTTATTTTTGAGATTAAAAAATAACCATTTGTATTCATTGATTTCTTACTAATTTTAGTTCATCTAGTAACTTAGAAGGCAAAGTGATCTTATCATAGCATTCACACTTGTTATCACACAAAACCAAACTATAAAATAATTTACACATCAAAACAATACTTGAGACATGGGGTGATTGGGATTTCATCACTGAGTGACAACCTTACCCCCTCTTAGCTATCTAAATTGGATTTCACCACAAAGGGGAGAACTAACTCAGCTCTCTATTTGAGTATACAATTTGGACTTAGTATATCTTGGCTAAGCACTTGACACCCTTATCATTGTGGGATTGTGAAGTGAGGGGGTAGGCCCCAACACCAAGCCATGTACTGAAGTTCAGCATAGATCTTCCTTATAAGCACCTAAACAACTTAAAATCATCCATAGACTTCTTCTTTAGTACCCTCTTTGTAATCCAACCTCCCTTATCACACTTTTTAAGTCATAAGCCAAAAGAAATTTAAAAGTAATCCTAAGGTTAAAACATATTTTTTGGTGTATGTATTGATTGATTTGAATTTATTCTATGTTTTCTCTATGTTTTAGGTGTGAAATTCATAATAACATTTCCTATTTTGTCATATAGTTTTAACCAAACAAATAGTGAGAAATCAAAACAACCAACCACCACCTTCTTATTCATCTATGGATTATACCTCAGATGTTGACAAATTTCCTCACATTTCACCTCACCATTCTCCTCCACCACCATCTCCTTCCAAAATCTTAATCATATTTGAAGGATATCTATAATTTACTTCCTTTTTTGACAATATTCTAGTTGCTTTACAACATTACCTCAACACATTGCCTCACTGTACCCCCTATTTTGGTTCCTTATTTTGATCCTTCTCTTGGCATGTCATCCCACCTTATGGTAGGGACCACTTCAACCCAACCATTGACTCGGGCCTCTTCCAATATCCCATCCACCCAATCTAAAAACAACCTTGCCCCTCCTAATCAAACACCTCCTATCACATCCCATGTGGGTTTAACCATACCATTAGTTACTTATGCCCCATCTACTATGGTATTATCTTCCACTCTAACTCCTATCTTCCCTTTGATTACAACTAATCACTTGACTATAGTTCCACTTCAAAACCTAGTGATATTCATACCTCAAAACCTTCCTCCAATCAACACTAGGGTAACTACCCAACCTCAACTGTATCGACCACATCTTTTCCTCAATAAGTGTGTATGCCAACTTATCAGTATGTCTCTAACCTACAAGGGTACATACCATCAACCACCCAACATTTTATACCAAGTAGTTCTTATGTGCCACCATATTAACCTCTTAGCACCACTTATTATTATGTGTCATATTTGATACCATCTTCTATTTATTCATACATTATTACAAGCCATCCCTAACAAAAATGTGCCTCTTAATTATGCAGCTTCTCAACCCCAACCTGATCTAATAAAAATGCTCATGGATAAAATGACTAGTTTGGAATCATCCATCTACACCTCAACTAATCTTTTGTCTTATGACTGAATTTGTAACAATCCTGTCCACCCCTTCATGCCCATCTATGCTTATCCTTCTCAATGGGAATTTCCCAAATTTTCTAAATTTCAAGGTAAGGAGGATCTTCAACAACACCTAAGAGCTTTCCATCATGCTTGCTACTTGATCAATTATGATGATGCTCTCTTCCTCTGAACCTTTCCCATGTCATTATCTGAGGCTTCTCTTTATTGGTATAGTGCCCTTGCCACTCACTTTATCTTTTCTTTCTCTTAATTGACACAAACCTTTTTAGAACACTTTCTAGTAAACATATCTAAAAAGGTATGCATTACCAACCTATACTCTATTAAATAATTTGAAGATGAATCCATTATTTATTTCATTACCAAATGGATGGGACTCATTAATAAACTCAATTTTCCATCACCCCAACCTAAATTAATTGAATTATTCTCTTGAGGGTGTGTTAAACACATTGCTCTAACTTTCCAAGTCTAAACCTTTAGGACCTTTGATGAAGCATTCACTATGGCCCACAAATTGGAAAACCATGCTATCGACAAAGGGAAGCTAAATATTTGAAATAAAAATTCTAGTTTCAAATCCACTGAGTCATCCTCCACCAAAACCATAGACCCAACCAACTCTAAATCAAAAGCATTAACATATTTGATTGTTCTCAAAACTGCACCTCCTCTAATTTTCAACCAAACAGCTTGGACTAACAATCCTTCCAATCACCAAAACTATACCCAAAACCATTTACCTTGATTAGGGAATCATATGCATTGGTGTTGGACAAACTACTTAAAGCCAATGTAATCAAACTTCCACCCATCAATCCCCCTCAACAATTTTATACTTATCTCCCCCTTCTTGAGTGGTATAATGAGAATGATCATTGTGAGTATCATCAAATTGTTAGAAATGATACTGATAGATGCAATACCTTTAAGAGCATTGTCCAAGACCTAATTGATAAAGGGGAGCTTGTGTTTAATAACCCAAATGCTCCTTCCAACCAATCTCTTGATATTTTTTGAAAATCATTCCCAAATCATCCACCTTCAAGCCAACACCATGAATTACAACTCCTCCAACTCACATGAGGCACATGTAATTAATGTCATCAGTAATGTGCCCACTATTGAGGAAGTCATCACCTCTATCACCCAAATAGAGGAAAACAACCCACCACCTATTCCTTTAAATACCCATATGGAGGAAGTAGCTACCCCTTCCACTTATTTGGATGAAACCATGGTTCAATTTACCCTTCCTATGATGGAAATACCTAGGGATATAACCACTTCATTAACCATTTCATCCACTCCTCTAAACTAAATAAAAGACCCACCTACTTCTTTAGACATCCAAACTAAGGAAGAAGCTATACCAACCCTTCCACTTGAAACCATTTCCCTTACCACACCAATTATATAATTATCCATACCTCCCTTGAAAACCATTTCCCAAGAGACCATACCCCTACCTATCCAATCATTACCTTTGGAACATTCCACCAAGGATACCAACACTGAAATTGCTCCTTCTTCCCCAAAATGTTTTATCTTTGAAACTAATGATCAGAGAACATGACCAATTTATAAACCCTTTTCTTGGCTGCTTCAAAGTTTAGAATTTACCTCTCAACCTAAATTTGATAGAGCCACTTTTTGGCATAATCTTAGACTTTCATATCAAAATAAAACCAAAATTTATACTTCACTTGAGTCCACTCTCGAGCCTATTCTTACAACTCCACCAACTACCCATCCTAAAGTCACCAAAAAACCATCTTAATTACCCCCACATAAAATTGTCAAGTCACCCTATGATTCTTTTATCAAACCAATCAAGAACTTGGGAGTCCTTCCCATGCCTAATCTTGCTCACCCTCCTTTGATATTGGATTTAAACACATCAACCCAAACAAAACCTAATCTAATTAATCCCATTAAGAAGGAAGGATTGATTTAACAACAACCTCAAGGAAGAACCATATAAACTCCTTCACCTCTACCTTCTATTTTAGGACCACATCCCTCCACCATTCTCATTACCTACTTTTCCTCCAAAAAACCATCTCCCCTTTCCCCACCTATAACAAGCCTAACTCCTAGCTCATCATCATTACTTACCATCCTTTCAATATCCAATTTCCTATCTAAACCCTCATCATATAAAATCCCAATTCTTAAACTAATTATAACTAAGACAATTCTTTCTAAACCACTAGCCAAGCTCAATCCACCAACCACACTTCCTATCAAGAAGTCTTTGCCCAATAAGTTTCCTACACCAAAAATCCAAACTCCACCACCTCCAAAATATTTACCATAATATTATACAACTATTTTACAAAGGCTCCTATAAGCTTCTACCATTAGCTTACCACCAATCAAGTCTTTTTACCCCACTCACCAAAAACCAACCTACTTCAAAGACAATCTAATTTATCTTTACCATAGGACCCCTAGGCATGATATAAAGAATTTTAAAGCTCTCCAAATTATCATTCATGGGATCTTAAAGGAGGATGATCTATTAGATGAACCTTCTTCAAGCCCCTTTCCTCTTTTACTACCAATCCAATCTACCTACCAATCATCTGCTTCTCAACTCCCACCAAGGAGTGAAATAGAGGAACCAAAGAAAAAAACCAATCCCCTTATCCATATTATTCATATGGTGACTTGATCTTGAGATAAACAAAAGGATAAGGGAAAATCCATCCAACAAAATGAAAAGGGCATAGCCAAGGCCCACATTCCATGGTCTTACCCTTCAAATCCCTAACCAACCAACCAAATGCAAATAACTACACCTTCACCTTCACCCTCACAACTACTCAAGACCAAAGTATCCATTTTAGAAGCCCCTTATTATTATAATGGATCTCCATTCATATATATTACTTGGTGTTAAAACAACTTCACCAAATTCTAGTTAAAATGAGTCTTTATGACTTGGTTAACACCTCACCTCAACATCATCAAGTTTTAATCAAAGCACTGCATTCTATAGAGGTTCAACCAGATGATCCCCAACCTCTTACACCTTTGATTAGATTCATCCAACATGATACCATGGTCACCTTTCAAGAACATAAAATTCTACCCTATCACAGTGAAGACCTTGATCCCCCTCTTTTTATCACATTATCCATCAATCATACACATGTCAAAAGAGTTTTGATTTATGGGGGAGTGAGTATCAATATCATCTCCTCCCATGCCTATGATCAACTCCAATTACCTAAAAACATCATGTCAAAAATCTCAATAGTTTTTTGATCATTTAATGATACCTTAGCCACCACTCTGGGAATAGTTCTCCACATCCATTTGGGGCTTTAAACTATTCTTGGACTATTTTATGTAGTAGAGGGTGAATTTAAATATAATGTGTTACTTGAATTCCCTTGTATCCACGTCATGGGATGCATCCCTTCTACCCTTCACCAATGTGTCAAGTTCAAACATGAAGAACAAGTCATTGTAATAAAAGTTGATCCAAGTCCCTTTGCTTCTTGTAATATGACATATCATCCCAATGATGTTCTTATTCCATCTTCACCCTCTTCACAACCAACCTCTAGCCAAGCCACCACATCAACCCAACCCACCAATTGTTACATCTTCAACAATGATGAATCATCCACTAATTCAACCATTCCTTCATCCCAAATCTTGGTCGAACATCCCTTGCAATCCATGTTTTAGCATCTACACTAGGGGAATATTGGCTTTTAGCTTTGGACACTTTCCCTTCTACACATGAATTCAAGAACCTTTAAAATGATCCATATTATGATCCCAATATCGGTACCCATGTCCCCTTTGGCCTTCCCAATAATAGAGCATAGTTTTTCTATGGGGGACTTGATAAACCACTCCTTGCTCCCACCGCCATGCCTTATATCCATCCATTCACTTCCAACTTTTATTATCTTAGCAACCCAACCTTTGCCCAAACATACCTTCATCAGTGCACTTGGAAAGGGTTTAGTTTTAGCCTCTATGAATAAGGACCCCATGAAATTCCCATCATCAAAACCCAAAAATCTCATGAGTTATTTAACTTAGGATATGATCCACTAAAATATCCCACATCACCCAAACCAATTCTCACCACTACTAATGAACCCCTACCTTCACCACCCCTACTTTTATAATTTGAAAAACCTCTACCTTCACCAGCTTCATTTTTCTAATTTGAATAACCTCTACCTTACCAACCCCACTTTTCTACTTTGATGAATCTCTACCCTCACCAACCCTATCTCTCCAATTTGAAGACATCGACATCATCCCACCTAACATATTTTTTTATCAGCACCATTAGTTGGGGTCCCTTGATTTATCAACAGGAAGGCCAAACCCAAACGATTCCTCTTAGCCACCCTAAAATGATTAAACATGACTCACCCACCATTAACACCATCCAACATCAAGATGACAATTCTATTATTACCTATTTGGGTGCGTGCAACTCTTCTCTTCAAAAATCCTTCCCTCTTAAAAACCAAAAAATGCTAAATGAATCGACCATAGAAGTTAATCTAGGAACTTAGGAGGACCCTAATATTGTCAAGATTGGCCAATCCCTAACCCTTGAGGAACAATGAGACTATCAATATTTTCTCTTTGACTATAGCATATTATTTACTTGGTATTATCAAGATATGCCCAACATTGACCCTTCCAACACTCTTCTTAGCATTGTTACCCATCCTAAAATTAAGCTTGTTTGGAAAAAACTTTGTCATATGCACCCTCACATAGCTCTTCCTATTAAATAATAACTTCAACACCTTTTATCCATTAATTTTATTTAACCCATTGACTATCCATAATGGGTCTCTAACATTGTTCATGTTACCAAACCCACTAGGGGACTTTGCCTTTGTGTGGATTTCCATGATCTTAACCTTACATACCTCAAATATGACTTTCCCCTACCTAACATAGACCAACTTATTGATCTCACTGTTGGACATGAAATATTATACCTTATGGATCTATTTTCAAGATATAACCAAATCTTGATTTCCCCTCAAGATCAACTTAAAACATCCTTTATCACCCCATTGGGAAATTTATGCTATTGTGTCATGCCCTTTGGCCTGAAGAATGCAAGGGAAACCTATCACTGGGCCATGACTTACATTTTTCATGACCTCATCCATAAAATATTTGAGGATTATGTTGATGATCTACAAAGTGAATCTAAACACCATCAAGATCACCTCATTATTCTCACGATCATATTTGAAATTCTTATCCATTATCATGTCAGGCTCAACCTAAAGAAATGTATCTTCGAGGTCTTATCAAGAAAACTTATAGGATTTATTATTTCCATTTATGGAATAGAAATAGACTGCACAAAATTCTATTCCATTCTATAAGTGCCTCCCCCTACTAACCTAAAATAACTTCATAGCCTGCAAGGCAAAATTTAGTCAATCTTTCACTTTATCTCCTAGCTATCCGATCTTGTTAGCCTTTTCACCACCTCCTTAAAAACTATACCTCCTTTTAAATGGACTAGAGAATGTCAACATGCCTTTGATGCAATCAAGGAGTATCTTCTCTCTCTAATAGTCCTTATTCCTCTAAAAGAGGATTAGCCTTTTTATCTATATATATCTTCTAATGATCATTCCATAGAGGCCATGGTCACTCATCATGATGACCAAAATAAGGAACAAGTTATTTATTATATCAGTTGCACCCTCATTGAATATGTCACCTAATACACCCATCTAGTAGAACTTTTCCTTGCGTTAGTTTTTTCCACCTCTAAAATTTGTCACTATCTTCTTAACCATAAAACTTATGTCATTATTAACATTGATCCCCTCAAGTATATACACTCTAAGTGATATCTCAACCAATGTATGACCAAGTGGCTCATGATGTTAGCTAAGTTTGATCTTGAGTTTCTTCCACAAAATTCCATTAAATGATAAGTGATTGTAGATCAAATAGATAAAGGTCCTCTCCCTGATAATCAAACTCCCCCTCTTACCTTTGTAGATAAGTCTATAGCTACCTTTTCTTTATAAGAGCCCACCTACCAAATGACTATGTATTTTGATGGCTCTAAATGTCAAAATGGTGGGGGCACTAGCATAATCTTCATTACCCTTAGTGGGGAACCTTTTCCTCTTTCTTTCAAACTTGATTTCAAATGCACTAATAATAAATCCAAATATGAGGCCTTGGTCATAGGTCTCCAGAACACTCTAGCTTTAGGAATAAAAATAATTAGCATTTTTGGATACTCTCAACTCATCACTATCCAAGTCACAGGATCCTATCAATGCAAAACTATGTGCTTATAAAGTATAAACAGCTTGTCGATATACTTGTAGCACCATTTGAACACTACACTATCCAATCAATCCCTCACTCTACCAACAAATTTGTAGATACAATAGGTTCCCTTGTGTCCCAAATTCCATCTCAACCTACTAACTTAAAACTATTTGTCACCATATACCATTTTTTCATACCATCCTACCTCAGTATTGATCTTCCTGCCATTTACCAAATAGAAACAACATCTTCAAACATTTGGTATGATCAAATCATCAACTACCTTAATTTTATTATCCTCCCTTCAGATCTTTCTAGAAATAATCATAGAGCTTTCATTCAAAGCACCTATCATTACTTAATATTAGGGGGCATTGGTTACAAATGAGGCTTTGATGGTCTCCTCATTTGTTACCTTTGTATCCATGAGACTTATTATGCCATTAAAGAATAACATGATGGCATTTATGGGGGGCACTTCAATGGTATGGCCATTGCTAAACATATCCTTCACCTAGGTTACTATTGGCCCACACTCAATCAAGATTATTGTGACTATGTCAAGAAATGCATCAAATGTCAACAACATGCTAACCTTCATCATGCACCTCCTCATGGTCTTCAAGTATCAACTGACTATTGGCCTTTTTCATAATGGGGTCTTGATCTTATCAAAGAAATAAATTTGCATTCCTCACAATGACATCAATATATCATCACCACCACATAATATTTCACCAAATGGGTAGAATACATCCCACTAATATTGATCAAATTTAAAAAAAACATTGATTTTATCAATCACCACATCATTTATCACTTCAGTGTTCCTTACAAAATCATCATTGATAATGATAAATCCTTAAAAATCAAAAATGTCTAAGAACTTTATGATTATTTTGGTATAAACCTAATCATTTATTCTCCTTATCATCCATAATATAATGGATAGGCTGAAGATTCCAATAAAATCTTCATCACAATACTCACTAAGGTATTCAGTGCTTTAGGAAAGGATTGGCACCTCCATATCCCATTCGCTTTATGGGATTACTACACTATTATCTGAATGACTACATGTGCTAAACCTTTTTCTCTTGTCTTTGGAGCTAAATAAATCCTACCTCTTGAAGTCCAAATTCCATCTCTCCATATATCCTTGCATGAGATTTTTTTTAAAAGTGACTATCATCAAGAATGCTTAGCATGCTTAGAACTTCTTGATGAACATCACCTTGTTGCCCTCAATCATCATCAAATTTATTAAGAGCATATTAATTAAACATATAATAAACATCTTAAAAATATAAGAATTCAACATTGGAGACCTCGTCTTTAAGGAAAATTAACACATCACTAACATGGAAAAGACCAAGAAGGGCAGGTTTTCTTTTAATTGGTTAGGACCTTACATTATAACCCATAAGTATAGATTAGGTGCTAAGGCAAAACTTGAACCCATCAATGCTTCATATTTGCATCTCTTTCATTATTAAAACAAGGTTCAAACCCACTTTTGTGTCTCACTTAAGCTCATCCCTTGGTTTATTAACCTTTTTTTAATCTCTTTTGAGATCAATTGATTATACAGAACTATGTGATTCTTCTATCATAGTAATAATCTAATCCTAAATATGGGTACCCTAGATCTACCCATACCATAGTTCTCATGGATAATTTTCATCTTTTTCATAGATGGAATCCCATGGTTAGTTATTTCTCAAAACCTCTTTCTCTAACCTTCCATGTATAGGTCATCCTTCTAGATGGGTAGACCTTTCACACTTGAATAAACTTGTCCATGCCTAGTTTTAGTTTAAAATATATCCATAGTTTAAAATAAATAGCAGACTACTCCCTTGAAGGACAACTACCACATCAAATCAAAATTTTCTTAAATTAGACTTCTCCCTAAAAGGATAGTTATTACAAAATTAAATCTTAGACCACTCCCTTCAAGGATGGCTAAAACAAATATTCATTAGAAGCTTCCCATATTGATCAGCTTCAACAACTTATAAAATAAAAAAAGAAAGCAAAATCCAAAATTAGTAGGCCATAATTATCTCTTATATCTACTAATTATAGACTTCCCACATCAATTAGTCTACCTACTATCTAGTCAAGCTACAATTGACTTTAATAACACAACTAGACTTCCCACATTGATCAGTATACGCATTATTATACAACATACCAATGAAATATACTTTTCTACTATGGTTCTTTGGTCACCTATGGAAAAACTAATCACTCCTCCACCTACCACTTCCATTTTCCTCTACCCATTCACATCCTTACCTATCACCTACATCCCCAATGAATCTAAGGGATTATGAGCTTACTTGGTCTAAAGTGGTCAAGATACCAATTTTATCAATAAATCATGTTACTATGATGCATTTCATAGGTTTGTGTTCACTAAGACATTCAAACTATGGATTCATATTGTTTAGTTCTCGCTAATAGAGCACCATGCCCCTTTTCTTATCTAAAATGTGGACATGAAAATTTACTCTACCTATACCAACCTAACATCCATTAATCAAGCATTACATTTTCTTAGCATTATTTTAACATCAATATTAACACTATCCCATAAAACTTACTTATCAATCAAATCAACATTAATATCATGTAAAACAATAATATCATCAATGGCCAACTAATCATACTCATCATCAATCACATAATAAATCTTAAACAAAATCCATAATCCATAATCCATAACATTAAATCAATATATATATGTATGTATGTATGTATGTATGTGTATACATATACACACACACACACACACACACACACACACACACACACACATACATACATACATATATATATATATATATATATATATATATATATATATATATATATGTATGTATGTATGTGTGTGTGTGTGTGTGTGTGTGTGTGTGTGTGTGTGTGTGTGTGTGTGTGTGTGTGTGTGTGTGTGTGTGTGTGTTTGTAATCAAAACATGTCTATACATGAAACACACATCACTCATAAATACATATTACATCCTCATATATATATATATATATATATATGAGGATGTAATATGTATTTATGAGTGATGTGTGTTTCATGTATAGACATGTTTTGATTACATATATATACATATATATATATATATATATGTATCTATATATATATATATGTATGTATATATATGTAATCAAAACATGTCTATACATGAAACACACATCACTCATAAATACATATTACATCCTCAGCATGTAGGCTAGTATCAAAATCATAAACAAAATTCTAGCATATGTATATCACGATCCTGGGGCACCATTGCCACTGACCCCTCCTTCACCTATACCTATCCCACTACCTATACCTATCCTAGGTGGAACCCCTATTGGTTAACCCACTACCATTGTCCACTGACTTGGGGCTACAATCACTACTCCACCTACCAATCTGATATATTACTCTCCCCATCATGGCTCATTAAGACACTATGCTAGCACAATACCCTCATAATAGTGTAACTCTTATATGGCCATTAAGTATCTAGCCTGAGTAATAAATCTTAGGGGGGGCCACTCTAACTCTATCATTTTACCATAGGGAATCCCTCTCCTATGTCACTATCCCTAGTGAGACCCTCACCTAGTCTTGCTCTCTTGTCACTGTAACTAGTCATCCCTATAAAATGTCCATCTTCCCTATAAATTAGTAACCTAGACCTAGGCTTGATTTCTCTATACTATAAATCCTCTTAGTTGACCTTGAAGAGTGGAAATCTATCCCTATAATACTACTATCTAGGTATGTGGTGCTACCAATGCTATTACTACCTATAATACCTATGTTAATTCAACATTCATCAGTTGTTAATCTCTAACTTCAACATTGAAATCAATGGCTATGTACATCCCCTAAAACTAGGTAGTATAGTCAACTATACAACCTACATCATCCCCATCCCTCAAGGGAAATTCCTAAAAATTTAACTCCTCTATTGATTATGGCTCTGGTAAATAAAAATTTGTATCCTCCCTCTTATATCACACTGAATGTAGAGGGATACCTTACACTAGCCCAAAATGACATCACACCTACTTAAAGGGGATATACTCTATCTCACCATCCCACCTATTACAGGCCCATATCCATCTCTAAAAAGATAATGTGTGATACCTGTACCCAACCCATATTAGCCACATATGATATGGATTTTAGACAATGTCCCCAAGAACTAAACTCTCTAAGGGTCCTCTAAACCAATCAATGTCTCTCAAACCACCACTAGCACTTGTCATATCCCCATCTCTCCTCCATCAATAAAATCCAACTACATAATCTATTAGTTGAAATCCCTCTATGAGAAGACCCAAGGGTCTCAGTACATATATGTGCTCATAGGCCTAGTAGTGAAGTATAAATCCCATACTAATGCCATTATGTTTATGCACCCTAAACCCCATATATCTTTGTATATCTGCACTAATAAATATTGTGCCCAGCCAAAAATAACTCCACCTAAAACCAATTCCACCCAAAAATAATTCCACCAACACCCCTAATAACACACCAAGGTATCTCCCTCCAATAGAATCTAGAAATGCATAAAAGGTAACTGCTAACTTTAATATAGTCAACAAATGTCTCTCTCCTAGAGCTCTCTAGTATAGTGTCCTAATATTGAACCTTTCAAAGTGGAACTATGCTTCATCTATATCATATCCATATAACATCTCCATGCACTCATCAATCTCATCCCCCTCTATATGGTAGATGGTATCACCATGAATGGGTAGATGTGTGATCTGGTAAACATCCTCTAATAAGATACTCATCTCCCCTATCGATAACCAGAAGGTATTAGTCACTAGGTCCCATCTCTTGATGAGAGTGATTATCATCATGGCATCCCTAAGTAGGCATTGGTAATGTCACATCCCTCCAAAACCCTTAATTTCTATGTGACACCAGTCATCCACTGACATGGCATTCCTCACCTCTATAAAAATCTCTAGCACTTGATCTCATAATTGAATCTAATCACGTGCTTACAACCACACATGAAATAGGTCAACCACCCTATCTAATACCTCTATATTTCAAATATAATCTCAAATTGACCTTTAAATTCTTATTCTATTTCTAAACACCCATATTCTATAGCTTACTATATTTATAAACCAACCCATCTCCTACATCTTCTAATTCCCTAACCCACCTATTCCTTAGCACTCAATCCTATCCCATCCCCACCTATCTCACCTACTTCCAACCCACCCCATTTTTAACAAAAAACACCTAACATCTCTCCCATCCACTCCAAATCAAGCATCCTATAGTAACCACTTGATTATCCCAAACCATCGATGATCCCTTCAGGGTATTTTTCCCTAAGGTTGTCAATGTTTACTACTAGCTGACCATAGGTGGTGAGCTTGGACCCCCTAACCTCTTCTCACCACCTTATAATCCCTCTATTCCACTATAAACCCTCTCCCCACCCTTAACCCTTTCAACATATCTATAAAAACAACCTATTCTTCCCACACTTTTCCTTTTACACACACAATAAGAATCCAAAACCTTAGACCAACATTTACTAGTATCTAAATTTCTTGAAATAACATCCATCGTTCTATTTTTTCCCATACAATTCACACACTACACTTTATTTTTAATTTAAAACATGACCTACCTCAATATATGCCTATCCACTTATCCCTGAGCATTTCCTACATCCATATTAACCCCACAGTCCCTCTCACACTGTAACCTCATCTCGACACCTCACCATAATTCTAAACACTAGCAAGAGCACTTCATAAACAATGCATAGAATAGACAAATCCTTAATGGCCCAATTTTAAAATGAGGAAAAACCTCTATTCATTGACCTTTTTTACCATGATTTAAGGTTTTTGTGCTAACTATCGATGGTTGCCTAACCATCGATAGTTGACCCTCACCATCACTAGTTGGATCCACTTCACTCAACAACCCCAACCATTGATGGTTACCTAACCATCACTGGTTAATCCCAAACATCATTAATTAGGGTTTAACATTTTTTATACCACACTTTTAGCATCCTTTTTCTCACCTTGTCTCTTTGGGAGTCACCCCCTACCTCAACCTCTCAAGAACTACATTGAGCTTGAAGTCCCTATTAGATCAATTATCTATGGGACTATGTAGGCAGTTTCCTCTTACCTCATGAATTTAGAGTCAGTTGACCACTATCTATCTAACCTACCCTACCCACTTATTTTCTCACATTTACCTTGATGTTGGTCATAAACCAACCTATTCGCATACTTTTTGGTGAACTTGCTTTGGTCCTCCTAACTACCTTGACCAATTTTTCCCTGTTAAACTTTTATATTATTCACCACCTTATATGTGCCTTGACCCATTGTATTTTTCTTAAGATCACTTCCTACCTTGGATACTTGAGTCAACACTGACCCTATCTAGGAGACTTGATAAGTGTGACCTGATTAGTTATGCCCAATGTTGGGTACTGGTTACCTTGTCATTTATCTTAGAACTCAACTTTATTTTTACCAACATGGCAATGTTAGTCCTTGCATGATGTGGTGCCTTACAATTTGTTTCATTTATATTCATCCTTGTGTCTCACATGCCCAACCTCATTACCTTCATCCTCTTTTTTTATCAAACCCCAACCCAATTCAACCTTTTATTTCATTAATTCTTGATTTGAGGGGGAACACATTCTCCCTCCCATACTCAGGGCAACTAGACCTAGACTATGACCAACCACCTATTTTTTTTCTAAATCTTACTTAAAATATACACAATAAAAAGGGGCAAAATATAGACACCTAAACATTTCACAACAATAGCTTTCAATGTCATCTTGAACTGTGGACCCTTAATTGATTCTTCATCTAGTAGACCACCTAGTCTGCTATCAATCTTTTACAAATTCATCATGTTAAATACCCTCTCCTTAAACACATCATTTAAATCATGACCTTTTTACCCATTTTCTTGTGGCCTCTCAACCATCATTGATTAGGGGAACCATCGATGGTTGACCCTAACCATCGATTATTGGGGTCACCCAAACTTGCCTTAAGCATTTTAAAGCATTTTCAACTTTGTTTGAGATTAGTACCTTATAAAATGAAAACTTGATTTAACACCAATTTTTAAATACTAACACAAATATGCAACTTAATATCCTCCCAACTTTGCAACTTTCCCTCAAGCCTCCCTCTCAGCAAATTTGTGCTATAAATATAGGGCTATTAGAGGAGTTGGGGATCAAAAAAAATTGAATCTAAGATCTCTTATTTTCTATGTGTAGGTATGTACCATCCTTAATATCTATCTTCATAGATTTTGAAGGTTCATACACATTATGCTACCTAAATTTCTTTGGGTCTTCAACTATCGTTCACTTGGAATCACACATGTATCCTCCTTTTGTTTTTAGTGTTTTCATTTCCTTATCAAGTTTTTCTATTTCATTATATTCAGCTACACACCACCCCTCTCCCAATGATCCACACTCTAAAACCTACCCATTAGTCATTCCATTTTCATCTCCATCCTAAAATTCACCAAATTTTATAGTCAACCATCACTAGTTACCCAAACCATCACCGGTTACCTAACCATCATCGATGATACCCAACCATCATCGATCACCCTGACCGTCGATGGTCACTATCAAGGAAAATAATAGATTGTTATTTTATTCCCATTTACCTAATCAAATCCTTTTTTTTCTTGATCTACCTATAGACCCTACCCAAACCATCTGAACCTAACCTTGGTGCATTTGTGCATGGTGTTGACCTGCCATTGCTACATTTTCTATCCAATTGGTATATCATTTATTTATTTGTATACACATTTATGCTTGTGTCAGTTTATTATCTTCCAATTTTATTTTGAGAACATTTATATCATTAGGGGATTGGATTGATATCCAACCAAGGGACATTTCAATTCTTGGATCTAGCATTGCTAGGCATTCCATCCTTCATAATTGTCTAACAAAGGAGTTTATTTAGTGCAGTCTTATTGCAAGTAGTCCTTCCCCACCAAAAAAGAGTTCTCACTTCATCTGCTCATCAATGAGTGTATAATTTTGTAGGTACATACCCTAATACTCACTTTCTTTTATCTACTTTCAAAACTAAGAAATGAAAAAAATAAATTGAAACATAGACATTCCATTGAAATGAAGGGTTTTGGAGACATTACATCATGAAGAATAAAAATAGGAACATGACCACTTAAATTCACAAGTCATTACTGGTTTTAGGTTAAATTTTTTATAGATCAATAAGAATAGTGGCTATTTACTTTTGTATATGTTAACATGTCTTCCCATGTTTCCAAATTTTAATGTCTTTTCATAATTATACAAATAATTGATCCATATAGGTTTTGTATTTGTTAACTCAACAACTTTAAATTTTCATAGTTTAGAGAATCTTTATAGACTCTTATAAAGTACCAATGTTAAATTATTGGGTGCAAATGTGTGTGTAATTAATGAATATTCCATATATTTCTTATTAAAAAAAAATGTCATGGAATTAGATATACTAATGATTTGACTACTTTTATTTTGTAGGATGTATACATTGTAATATGTACAAATTGTATAGTGATTTTTTTTTTGTATAATTCAATGCTAAATCTTAGAGGTGAGGCCTTTTTTAATGTAAAATTTATTCCTTGTGCCTTGTAAAAAATCCTACACTATAGAAAAGAAAATAAAGGTAAACTGATCATTTCTGGTCATATATAATTACTTGGCATAAAAAAATGTAAGATTAGATATGCAATAAAAAAATGTTACTAATTATTTTTTTATAAAGGATTTTATCCCTTTGCTATGTTCCCTAAAAAACAAATTGATAACAAAATAAGTATTAAGTTCAATACTAGTTTTCTTGATAAGACAAATACTGATAAGGGATTTTATTGTTCTTGTTCACAAAAAGTTTGACTCTATTGCATCGATAAACTATGGTATTTAGGATTTGTAGCATATTATTCTTCCCAGTTTGATAAATGTGTATTTTGATTTATACATTGGCTAAGCTTAAAAAAATTCATAAACCAATTATTGTAAAAAATGCTATGATCTTTTTCAATGCTTTGTCAACAACAAAAATAAGAAACAAGATGAAAATCAATGAACCATAAATCCTATAGTCCCCCCTGAAGCGTAGGATTACGAAGGACATTGTTAGATTTATCTTGTTAGTGTAATTATAAAACCCCATTAACAAATAAGTCAATGAAAGTAACAACTACTTGCCTAAGTATTTGGGTGAGCAATAACATAACTAAGCATAAATATAACTAGGAAATAAAGAAAATAAAATACATTTACCTCCCTTATCAAATGATGCTTTTTCATTGGCATGTGAGTGTGTTGATGCTCAGATACTATGTCCAATGGAGTCATTTGTTAATGCATTTTAATTTTTATCATCACGTATCCTTCTCCACTTGTGGCTTGTCTTAGCTTGGATTTGCAAAATGAAATTTTCTATAATCAATTTAACATTATATCACTACACAAAGAAGCTTCTTAAACAATGGCCTTAGCATTTGTATTTATAGGTTGTCCAACTAAACCTAAATCAAGTGTAGTTAGGTTAGGAAGGGGAAAAGTAATTAATATTTGGGATAGAGATCCCATTTATTAAGCATGGATCTCTATTTCTAAATTTAAGGCTTTAATGGAGATATTTCCAATTCCTTGACTTTGAGGATGATGGCATCATCATGAACTCATGTTTATTGAAATTTTATTTTATAAAATTTTATTTTCACTAATTGAACATGGAAATTTCAATTAATTATTTAATTATATTTGCTTATTTAATTATTTTTCTTAGTGTTTTTGCATTATATGAATTGGTTAAGTGCCTCTCTTAATGGGTCAAAAGGATAGTTTACCAGTTTGTTAGGTCATAATTTGACTGGAGATAAAATCATGGGAGGTTAACATTGTGTATAGGATAATACACCAAATAGGGATACCTTGACATTATTCTGAGCTCTAATGTCTAATGTGTAGATGATTTTGGGACATTTAGTGATTCATAGGCTTAATTTGTATTGTTTGCTAGAAACTAGTCTAATACATGGCTATGGACAAAATAGGGTGTCTATGCATGCTAGTAAATAGAAAACATATTATGTGTTTTTTATTTTAAAACATTTTTTATTTCTTGAAATTGTACTTTGAAAAAAAATGAAAAAAAAAAAGAAAAAATCTAAAAATTGTTTTTATGTCCTTTATTGTTAAATATTGGTTTACATTTTTTATATTGCTATACTTTTGTTTTATTTTTTTTAGAATCTCACATTCATGAAAATTAAAATAATGCGTCATTTTTTTAAATTTATATATAACACATGAATAAAGTGAAGAAATTGGTTAATTTGCTTTTGGAATTCAAAACATATGCTATAACTTCTATAAAAGTCCAATAAAAAAATATTACTTGATGCATTGTTATTAGAGAAAATATTTAAGACATTATTTTTGTACTCTATTTTTTGGAGCCAAGTATTAAATGCATGTGTTAGAATATGGATTTTATTCTTTGAATATTTGAGGGTAAGTTAATGTAGCTAACAATCTTTACAAGTTTTAAAACTACTTAAAATATCTACAAATTTAAAAACTAAAAAATATTTATTGTTTGATAAGAAGATTTTAAGGGATGGGAAACAACAATGTGATCAATATTTTCATGGCTATTTTTATTTATTTGGTTCTCAATTATACATTTGCATTCAATCAAATATCTTCTTTTTGGTTTCAAACAAAAATTTTGTAGTGAAATGCAACTAATTTAATTTAGCAGTATCTATTACATAAAAAAAATTTAAAAAAAAAACATGAGACTTCTAATAAATAAAAATACTCCTATAATTTATCAGCAATACCTTCTTAAAAATAATTACCTATTACTCAGCATAGGCCAACTAGCTTAAATCTAGTTGCCCACAAGATGGGGAAACATTATTTATGATTTCACTAACATTATTAGAAGAATTATAAATCTCATAAAATACTTAATAATCAATGTTGGATTCATGCAATGAATGATATACTGGGTAATTAATTATTTATGTATAATATATGCATAGTATCATATTTTATGTGCTCAAAGACCATGCATGTTTCTTTAATGGATAATAATTTTACCATGGTGCTTTGTTATTTTTATGCAAAGGTATTATCAATACAAGAAACATTAAATTTGACTACCGGTTCAATAAGAAAGACAAATAGTAAGAAAGGATTTTAACATTATTATTTGGTCGAGGGTTTGTCTTTTTCACTATAGTAAAGTAAGTTGTTTAGAGTTAAAGCAATTAGCATTATCGATTTTAATTTCATTATTTTTGGGTATGTAGAGAGAATACTATTGGATCCCGATTCTATTATTGTGTCATGTTCATATCCATGACCTAATTTTCTCTTTATTTGGATTTTGTTTAACATCTCTATAGAATGATTTGCATGCCTAGAGAAGAGTCTTTTGAGCTGAATAATGTATTTATCATCAGTTTTATTCCTACCATTTCCTTAGTAGCTTGTGGAATTAAATTAATGATTTAAAACTCATCTTTATGGAAATACTTCATCTGTTATAGGTCTAGCCACTAGTTTTTTGACACATAATCAAGCTTCAAGAAATAATCTAAACTATTTTATTCAAATAGTAATGATGATGAAAAGAACAAACCATATGGATCATGATGCAAATCAAATGTTAATATCTTTATCAATTGACTTTTTTATACATTTAGAAGATAAATATTTCAAGCTTTGGAATGTCTTACATTAAAAATAAAGGCAATTTTCACAAACTATAATAATGTCCACTACCTTGAGCATTTAATATCTAAGAATCGAACCCTAGTACTTGCCTCTTGAAGATTCAGTGTCAAGTACTTTAGCAAGTTTCCAATCCTTGTACTAACTTTGACAAGATCATAGACCATATTTTCTTATTGTACCATCAAATAGATTTACAAATGTGCATTTAACTCAACCTCAAATTTGGCTACATAGAATCCCTTATTCTAACAACTTTATTCAATATAGCCTCAATCCATTCACTAGTGATTTATAATAGCAAAATTAGTTATACCCATGTCAAAAGAAAGAGCTATGCGTTATAGATTATATTCCTTCATTTGTCAACAATGTTAAAGATAATGACTAGTGAATGTCTTCAAATTCTGAACAAAAAAATTGATTTATATATGTGCAAGATATTGACTATGCCTTGTATTTATCAAAGCAACTTACAAAAAAATGTTTTACTTTTAATAAACATTTCCTTTCTTTGGAAGTTTAATCAAAAGCTTGTAAGGGTATATTTTGAGCTCAATAATTTATTTATTATCATCAATTCCATTCATGTCATCTCCTTAATAGATTATGGAGTTTAATTAATGGTTTGAGAATCATGTTTAAAGCACCACAATATATGTTACAGATCTAGCCATCAATGTATCAACACATGATCAAGTCTTTTATTTTGAAGATATAAAGAAGCAATCTAAAGTATTTTATCCAAAAAATAATGATAATCAAAGTAAGAAACAATATGACTTGTGATGCAAGTCTATGGAAAGGACATTTGGCCTTAAAAATATCTTTTTCTAATCTTATTTTTTAAAAGCTAATAAATTTATTTTCAGTTCTTTGGTTCACATGAATTTGAAAGTTACTCTTAAAAGTGCAAAATAAATGTTAATGTATTCATCAATTAACTTGATCATAATCATATTTTTTTAATTAAATGATAATTACTAAGGCTTGGATATCATTATGAGAAATTTTGATTTTGGGAACTTTCACTGGCCATAGCTATAAACAATTTACAAATTTCCTTTTTTGTAGAGCATTTCATATGTTACTAAAAATGGCTTTAGAGTACTATTTTTATTCAATGTCTAGAACTATAGAATTAATAATAGAAAATATCTAACTTTTTTTTTGTCTAATTCATCTTGATTATGTAGTAGTTGTAATGTTTTAAAACAACTAAATACTAGAAAATATCAAAATCACAACCAATATACTTAGAAACAATCATTTATATCTATTCATGTGTAGTTATTATAATGAGAATATTGTTATTAAATTGACTAACCTCTATTTATATAATTTTTCTACCATGCAATTATTTATGCCCAAGTTGATCCATATTCTTTTTTTATGAAATTTATTTCCCAATCAATTCTATAAGGATTTGATAAGCTCATCACGTTTACATGTTTTGCCTTGTCTCAACTCCATGGACAAGCCTAATTTGATAGGTAAAAAAGAAAACATACAATTCATTCAATAGGATTATTTCATCTTTTGCTTACCACTAAACATGAAAAACAAAGAAATAAATGGTCATAACTAAGCCTCAAATATATTTTTTTGACTAACCTGCATTTGTCATAATGTTTCTTATATGCAATTGTTTATGCCTAGGATTGATCCATATTATCTTTTTGTGTAGTTTATTTCCCAATCAATTCTACAAACATTTGATAATATCATTAAGTTGACATGATTTTGATTATCTCAATTACATGAACATCCCTAATTTGAGAGGTAAAAAAACTAACTTAAAATTAAGTAACTATTCTTATTTCATCTTCTGCTTACCAGTACATCTGAAAAGCAAAGAAATAAATGGTCATAACTAAGCCTAAAATATTTGATTTTGTTGGATTTACACACAATAACATACTCTTGTGTTCATGCTTGCATTGCCCTAAACTTTTATCAAGGAAATAATACAGTCACAAGGTAAGTCATTTCCCATTTTACAAATATAAATAGTAAACTGACACATTATAGATGTCAAAATATATTTTGTGTTAGTTTATCATCTCATTACCATAATTGTCTATTCATAGCACTCATCCATATTCTCTTTTTATACAGGTCACCTCACAAACAATTCTACAAGAATTTAATAGGGTTATATTATATTCTTGTTCATTGTTTATGGTTTTTCAATCTTAATCATTATTCACAATTTTAAAATCCACCTTGCACATATATGCATAATAGCTTATATTCAAACCACTAAAGCCAGTAAGAAGAGGAATTACCATATGCTTCCTAGTCATAAGGCTTCCAATTACTTAGATCATTATTAGATTTCACATAATTATTAATAAGTTCAAATGTGTCTTTATATAGTCAAGTATAATTTTTGACTCACTAGGCTCACCAAGTTCTCTTTCATGCCTTAATATGGCATATGCATAAGGTATAAGTCTCATGTAATTATAATTTAGATTTAAGGTGGATTGAAAGTCAATATTTAAAATAAAATTTCATACAATGTATTTATTATTATCAATTTTATTCCTATTAATTCCTTACTAGTTTATAAAGTTTAATTAATGGGTTTCAAAGTCATCTTTACAACAACACAACATATAGTGCAGATTTGGTATAGTGTAGATCTGGCCACCGGTGTTTGGACACAATATCAAGTTTTTTTCCTTAGAGTCTAAAAAGAAGTAACATATAGTATTTTATCAAAAAATAATGATGAGCATAGGAAGAAACTATATGGATCATGGTGCAACATTGTAGAAAGGGCATTTGGCCTTGAAAATCTCACTTCCTCATACAGTTTATGATCATTGTCAAATGTTTGAAACTAAATAACTTTCAACAAATATTTTGTATTATATAAAACATTTTTTGATAAAAATTGATTTATTTATATTGAATTCTAATGTTACTTATCAAAGGCTTATAAAATTTCAACTAGCTATTTGGTTCATATGCATTTTGTAAATTCCTATTACAAGTGTAAAATAAATGTTTATCTTGATCACATGTTTTTGATTGATGAAAAAACATTTTATAGAATCATTTAAATCACAAAATTAAAATTTTCAAATAGCTATCCCCACTCACTATTAAGCTTTGGTTCCCATAGAAAATTGGTTATTTGTGCCCTTATTTCAAAGTACTTCCTTTCTCTCTTTTATTTTTCAATGTTTTCAAAATATGGTAGAGGGGAATTCCTATTACTTTGTTTTTTAATATCAATTTATGAGAATATTTGGGTAGTTACTCCTATGTTTTAAAAACTGGTTTCTATTGAGCTCCTATTTAGATATCAAATATATAGACAAAGGTCTATTGATTGAGGGTGGATTAGAGAGTCTTTACCTATAAACTAGGCTAAGGCTTAAGGTTATCACATTGGAGATAAAATTAGAAAAGTTTTGAAATAAAATAAAGGTTGAGTTCAATATAATTATGGGTTAAAAGGATGTTTTAAGTAGTAATGATTTTTAAGAAAAAAAAAACATACCTCAACTTTGATTGATGAATTAATTATCTTCCATAAATAATCTCAACATAGTGTAAAAATTGAAGGTGTAGTATTGAGAATTTATTTTATGTGTCTATAATTTGTATTTCAATTAAATCAAAAAAAATATATGAATATTATTAATTTAAATATATCAAGCCTTATATTTTTATATTTTTATAAAAGTGAGTAGGTGTCTATCAAACCTTTTTTGAAATAAAAGAATGAATTGTTTGATTAAGTTTTTTAGATATATGGAGAACTTAATTTATGATGTCATATTTTTTATTATTTTTGATAAATAATTTTTTTTTTTTTTTTTAATTATTCAATTGAGCATTTTAAAAAAAAAGGAAACATTATTTGTCTACTGAGGCAAATTTCAAAAAAATAATATATAGTTTTTGTTTTTTTAAGATTGTAGTGGACAACGTGTAGAATGTTAAAGGTAATATATTTTTTTAGAAATATGTAATAATAAAAAATTTATTATGCATTTATGTGATAAAATTCAAAAAAGTATAGATATTTATAAGTATGTTTCCATTTGTATACACAAGATAACTGTTTGCAAGAAAGAGTGTTAGAAATAAAACCTAAGTAAAGTAAAATCTCTATGCTAATTAATTGAAATAGTATCTCATATGAGCAAAGATGAAGCAATCATGTGATACCCTCACTTACCAATGTCAAAGGTGATCCTCTTAACATTATATTATGCTTAAAATGAAGTAGAGATGTGGTTTCTCAATGTCAATTTGTGTGTGAACATTTGGGTAGCATATGCCCTTATCAATTAAATGGTTTGACTTGATGAAGATGATGATGGCTTGATGATTTTATTCTCAATGGGGTAGATATTTTATAGGCTAAGTGATTTTTTTTAATGAAATTATGTGATCTCAATTTATAGATTTTTATTATAAATATGGACTATTGATCTTGATCTAAGATCAACAGTTGAGAATGAGTCCTCATCCTCATTGAATGAGATAGGTTGAGGAGAAAATGTTAGGGGTTGAATGTGTAAGGAAGTGTTTTGAATGAGGAATGTATTGATTTAATTTCTTGTGCCTTTCTTTGAAACTTGTATATTACCTTATATTTTGGGTGATTGGTTTGGGTATTTGAGATGATTTGATAATTTTTTAGATTTATTGCTTTTAGATAATTTAGAATTTAGAATTCCATGGATATTTTTTAATATGGATGTATTAATTAACTAATATTATTGATTATTTAATTAATACAAATTTATTATTTGATGGGATTATTAAAGTTCAATTATGAAATTAAATTAATCAATTGATTAAGGGTGATGTAGAGCAATGACAGGTTGATAAAAGATACATTTAATGAAACTTGAGTTACAGTGTGATGAAATAATCTGATTAGGGAAATGATGTCAATATTCAAGATGTGAATGGTAATTTAATTAGTGATTTTGGGTTACAAAATAAATTAGGGTTTAATATGTGTAATATAAAATAGTGATGATGGTGAATAGTTGTGACTCTGGGTGGTATAAATGAGGTGTATACATTTCCCCCTATTTGAAAGGGTGCTTCAAGATGATGAGTGGAGTTCCATATTTTTAAATAATGAATATGATAAAAAAAGGGGTATATAAGGATGCCCCAAGTGGTAATGAAAAATTAATTTTTTGTTGAATGAAATGACATTTCAAAGAATGAAGAAACTAAAAAATAAATGGGCCCAAAATGATGCCCTTAGTGATATATGATGAATGTGTGATTCCCTCTTGAGGGATCAAGAAAATAAAAAATAATATGTTTAGTCCCTTGAAAGGAAGTAGAACACTATAATCAAATTAAAAAGGATGAGAAATTATGGGCATTGCTTAAATCATGAATATAATAGGTTAAATAGGTAAAAATTGAGTTGACATGGTGAAAAATAGGTACAAATGGTGAAATTAGGGGAAATTTTGAAACTTTGGCGGATGAGGGGGAATAAATAGGGGTTGGAGTGGGGAAGTGGATTATAAATTATGTTCATACTTATTATTTTTATATGTATAAATGGATAAGGAGATATATTTATATATAGTTGATTGTATGAGATAGATGATGATAGAAAATAAGGGAAATGCTATTAAATTCATGCATAATTTCAATGTTTCGGCAACCTTATTTTGATATAGAATGTGACAGGATGAAACATGATATTAGAAAACCATGATGTAATTGTTTTCATATACCAAAGGACTAACACAACACAATAAAAAAACAATAAATATAAATCAAACACACACAAGCTTTCAATAAGAGAAAATAAACAAACTAAAATATTTTGTCCTAAATCAAATTAGCAATCCAATGTGTGAATAAGGATGATAGTGATAACTTTGTGATATGCCCCAAGTAATGATATATGTGAAGGATCATGATATGTAATTATATATCTTGATGAAATGGTAATAAATTATTAGAGGATTGATCAAGGATTTATAACAAGATGAATGTCAAGACAATGGATGTTTTTGAAATTTTGGATTTTTTTGGGTGTTTTATAGATTTTTAGATGTTTAGGGTTTATTGAACACACACACACACACACACAAGGGCTACTATAAAAATGATAACCAAATTAAGCAGTGGGGAATGAGGTGGTTGTAGATGTGGGTATAATTAGATTGATTGAGGTAATGGGAGTTATTCAAAGATTAAATGACCTATAAAATTATTTATCCATATGTTCTTCTGATTTCTTACTACACAATTTTTAAGTATGTCAATAATTTTGTTCCCTTTAGTTAAATTAGATCATCACCAAGATCAAAATGGGAAAGGAAATTATGGATAATAGGATGGATTGTGATATGAATTAATATACGGAATTAGACCTACCCTCAAGCCTAGGGGTACTCATAGATAATAGTTAATTATTCAATCATAAAAATTATTGAGATGTATGATATTCATGGGTTCATCAAGTTATTTCCCATCTTAGATAGGAAAATTATAAGATAAATTAACATATTTAGTTGTATGATGTAAGGCTCCAACTAATTAGGTTCAAATTTTACTTTATTTTCATGATGGGCTGTAGTGTCTCTCAAATTTTCATTTAGAATAAGGCCACTAATTTAAAACTTATGGGATATGATACACTTAACATAGCTATTATGTAACATAATCCAATAGGATTTGATATGATTGAGAGCTTCCATCCATTTTTTATCAAAAAGTTTTAGTTCATGTATTTTTATGACTCAATACTCCTCATCATCAATGATATCTACAATGACATGCACAGAGAGGGTAACCTGGTCTCTATGCATAAGATGGATTCTAATCCAAATATTAGGGGACATGGAGTGGCTCATGTGGGTGTGTGGATGTTAGTTTTTTAGATGCTATAAAATTGTATACTATGGCTCTAGACATCACATTAACCTTTAAAACACTACTTAGCCCCATTTGGGTTAGATTATTTACCAATTAGCCCATTATTAACCTCAAACCATTTCCAAAAGAATTCACTACTAGTCATTGGTGGATTAGCCAATTTTTATTATGTCCCTATGACTATTGGTAGTCATCCCTTGACCACTGATTGTTAACCTGGACCATTGGTGCTTATATAAACTCTTGCATGATCAAAGGAATTAATTACAATTTGACTACATCTCACTCATTGATTACCAATTGTCTAATTTTAGTTTGTTATTTTCATGATCAATGCATGATTAGACTATTTTTTAAACTCTTCATTTCAATCCTCCTTTGATTTATATTAAGATATGAAGAGAAGGTTGAAATCATTATTTTGGTGGAAGAGATTCTAACTCCTAGGTGAATCCAAAAGCTTCCCAGTGAACCAAGAACTAGGTTAGAGACTTAGGGTGATTTTAAAACTCACTATCTTGAGCCAAGGTGCCATTAATCTATTGACATTCTCTAGGATCCATAACTACTTTTATCCCACTTAGCATTCCTTAGACTAGCAACACCTAAAATCTAAGTATCTATTTTTTTTATCAATATTTAGTAATTAGCTTTATTTGTTTCATTTCTTATGTCATTCCATTTTATTTCCCTTTCATATTATTTTCTTGTGTTGGAGTTTTTTAACTCCAAACATTTCATTTCCTACCCAAAACCACTAATAAACCATTCTCACTCACTTGAATACCCAATCTTGAAACTAAATACCCCTGAGCATTACTTTTTATCTTGTAACCAACATTCAACCCAAACACCATTGCTATAACCTCTTTACAACCTCCCCAACAAACTTCTCTTCCCAAACCAACTCTAATAGTAATCACCAATGGTCATACCTAACCATCGATAGACTTACCTAACCACTGACAATTAATAATCGTTGATGGTCATACCCAACTGATGATGGTCACTATGTGCCATTTTACAACAAATAGGATAATTTGACCCATCTACCCATACCCAAATCCTAGTTTGTGAGTTTATGTTTTATCACAAAACTTTCACTTATTCTCTGAATCAAGTTTGAGTAGTATAGTATTAATATTCAATCATTTACTACCATTTTTTAACAAAATCACTTGTTTCTTTTCAAGTATTTCTTGTATTTGATTTTAGTACATTTTGTTATTTTATGAAAGAGTTTATTTTTAATTTATCATAACCTAAGTGTTTTAAAAGTGTGGATTTATAGCCTTCAAGAAAGCTTGTTCTTCTTAGATCTAGCTCACGCTAGGTATTCCACCATTTTTTAGATTATTTTTTATCTACAAGTCATCCTCCCTAGACAAAAAAAAGTATCAACAATCATTTGGATCACATGTGCACAACCACATTTAGGTTCTACTAAGCTCACCCATCTTTCAAGTTTTATAATTTTTTAAATAATATATAAAGAGAAATTTTAGTGAAACATTCTAGCATGCCCAGTGGGACCCTTGAGATTTTTCTTGGGTTTGTAATTATAGGACATTTAGTTGCATTAGAGAATAGTCATTCATTTCATTCTTTTATGAAAATTAAACGTTCCTTATTTCATTTCTTCCTTTCCAAAACACTAGTTCTAGTTTCTTTTGCTTTCTTTGAAAAAGGCTAAATTGTCATTTTTACTTTCACTTCTAAAAATCAAAAGTACTCATTCTAGGCCTAAGCTTTGCATCATCATATTGAATCTAGGTGCATCTTATTTATTTTGCATTCATTTGAAAAGACACCAAAATATTATTTTGGATTAAAATTAACTTTACATCCATTATTTGATTGTATTGATTATCTCACATAACTTAATTTAACAAAGTAAATTAATCATAGTCTCACTTCTTATCACACACATAATACCAAACCACACACTCAATCAAGCATCAAAACATTGACATAAGGCCTGACTGGGATTTCATCACCTAGTAGACACTTTTCCTTGGATATCCTACTTAGATTTCACCACTAAGGGGAGAACCAACTCAATATGCTAGCTGAGTATAATCTCTAGCAACTTAATATATTCTAGCTAAGAAATTGACACCCTTATCAATGTGGTGTGTGAAGTGAGGAGGTAGACCCTAATATCAAGCCACGTACCAAGTTATACTATAGATCTTGAGAGCCTTTAACTACCTGAAACCATCCTTTGGCATCTTCTTCTAGTACCTACTCTACAAGACCAAGTTGGTCTTCATAAAATACTAAAAATTGAAGCATAAGCCGAAAGAGAGATAAAAGGTATTATAGGATTTAAACATACTTTAGTGTATGCTTGTTCTCTTTAAGATATTTTTATTTTAATTGCTTATCTTTTAAGTTTGTGAGATCACTTTCATCTTTCTTTTCCATTTCTTTGCATGTTTCTAACTAGACAACAAGTAATAAACGAAGTAAATCAGGATCCACCTCCCAACCACACATATTCCTCTTCTTCCTCATCCATGAAGTACCATTCAGATGTGGAAAGTTCATCCCACCATTATAGGAGTCCTATTATACCTCAAATAGTTTCCCAAGGTGATATGGATTTTACCACTTCTTTTGATAACAATCCCATAACCCTTCAACATTACCTTAATATTATGTCGTATAGTACCCCTAATTTGATTCCACCCATTAATCCACCCTATGGCATGCCACCCCATATTATGGGTACCACCTCTATTTCCACCATTTCCACCCAAACCTCTTCTTCTACTAAATATCCCTCTAATACCACCATCCAAAACCAACCCATCTAACCAACCAACACCCAAACTCCTTCCACCCCAACCAATAACTTTTCTAATATAGGAGTAACCCAACCTTTTCTCACTTATACTCCACTTTGCACTATAGTACCCTCTAGTAGTATTTCTACCCTTCCTCTTTTTATCTCCAACCCACCAACCTCCACTCCATTCCAAATCTTGGTGGTTTCCATAACTTATACCCTTCCACCCATCAATACCAAGGTTCTTAACCATCCTCACCCTATCAACCTAGCCATACCTCCAACCAAACCCATGTAAATTCCTCAACAAGTGCCTATTACACCCAACCCAAGCTATATTCCTAACCCACAAGGGTATATACCTCAACCTTTTACCCAACCTCCTGTATACACTTACCCATACATGGCAATATCTCAACCACCCATATCCACATACCAATATGTGGCAACCTCCCAATATTCCACTAGTTATCCTTATATTTCACCTACCCAATCCCAATAGATTTTACCCTACAACTATGGGGGTGCACAACCACAAACCAATTTAGTTAATATGTTAATGGAAAAGATGGCCAATTTGGACTCATTTATTTCTAGTTCCCATAACCTCTTATCATATGATGAAATTTTCAATGAACTAATTCATCCATCTGTCCCAATCAGACCTTATCCTCCTCAGTGGGAACTTTTAAAATTTTCAAAATTTTAGAGCAAGGAAAATCTTTAGCAACATCTTAGAGCATTTAGACACTCTTTCTATTTGATTGCTTATGATGATGTTCTCCTTATTTTCATCTTTCTTATGTCCCTATTTGGTCTAGCATTAGATTAGTATAGTGATATTACCAAGAACACAATCTTTTATATTACCTAATTACCTGAAACCTTCTTCGATCATTTTCCATATATATATATATATATATATATATATATATATATATATATATATATATATAAGTTTCCATCACTAACCTCTACTCCATTTGGAAATTTAAGGATGAGTCAATTTTTTATTTTTTATCCCATTGGAGAGATTTGATAAACCAACTCTCTTTCTCTTTTCCCCAACTCAAGATGATTGAGTTTTTCTATCAGGCTTGTGCCAAACATATTTCCACCACTTTACAAGTTTAAGATTTCAATACCTTTGATGAGGCTTTCACCATGGCACATAAATTAGATATTAGAGCCATTGATGAGGGGAAGCTAAAATTGAGAAAAAATAACTCTAGTTTCAAGTCAAATGAAAATTCCTCCTCCAAAACCAAGGGAACCACAAATGCAGTTGTCCTTAAAACTACCCATCCTCTAGTTGTTAACCAACCCAATTCTTCTAATTCTTCTAACTAGAATACTTGAATCCAAAACTATAATAAGCAAAAGCAATATACTCCACTAGGGAAGTCATATGCTTCAATATTGGAAAAATTATTGAAATCAAATATCATACAACTTCCTCTAGTTAAACCCCCATAGTAATTCATTTCCTCTCATCTTATACTTGATTGATATAAGGAAAAAAATTGGGTGGTTACCATAATGTCATTAGTTATGATTTTATTAGATGCAATAATTTCAAGATCATTATCCAAGGGTTGATTTATAAGGGGGAACTCATGTTGGATAACCCTAATGCATCCCCAAATTAGTCACTTGATATTTCAGGTAGCTATTCCCCAACCATGCCCCTTTTGTGAATAATGAAAATAATAAAGTGGAATCTTTTCACCACCATGAGGTGCATATTGTTAATTTGGTTCTTAGTGAGATCATTGTTGAGGAAACCATTTCCCAAACCACTTCTTCCCCTACAATTATTGACATAGTGGAGTCACCTTCTATTCATTTGGGAACCAAAATAAAGGAATCAACTATTCCCCTTCCTCCACTTATTGAGGTATTAGATCTACCAACCTCCCATTTGGAAGGCATACCAAAAGAGGAAACCATTACCACCATACCTTTCTCTTCCATCATAGAAAAATCTACTCTTCCTTTAGAAAGCATTCTTATAGAAGAGATCACCTTACCTACAACCCCATGGAGGAATCACTTTCCAAAACCTTGGAGCTTTTGATTGAGGAAAAGGATGAGGTAGCTGCTCCCCTCTCTCAACCCATGGTCTTATCCTTTGATTCCAATACTAAAGGAACCAAACCTATCTATAAGCCTTTTTCTAGAATGGTTCAAAACTTAGAGTTCCTATCCCAACCCAACATAGATCGAGCCATATTTTGGCATCATCTTGGGCTTCCTTATCTGAACAAGCAAGATCCCTCAACTACACCATTGTCAACCCAACATTTCACTTCCACTATTGAACCCACCATCATCCAAACCAAACTATTAGAAAACTTTACCTCTCAAACCATAGTTGAACCAACCAAACTAAATCCACCCAAAGTAGCCCAAGTACCTTCTACCATCACAACAAAGCCCATAAAAAACTTTGTCATGCTCCCCACTTAGAGCCTTACCCTCTATTAATTTTGGATTTAACACCATCTATCCCACTAAATAAACTTTAAGTTAAGCCAACCACGAAAGTGAGGCCACCTAAGATACCAAAAATGAAAACCTTACCACCCATTTCTACCTTACCTTCCATTCTAAGACAACAACCTTCTTCCATCCTAAGACCTCATCCTTCCATTAAGAAAAAATATCCTAAAGACAACCCAAACCCAACCTCTTCTTTTAGATACACCTCTACCTATTCTTTCCATGCCTTTTACCTCCAAACCATCCACCACCAAGCCTTCTACTTCCAACCCTTCTATTTCCAAACCATCCACTACAAAGCTTCCTATTTCTAAGCATTTTACCTCCAAACCATCTACCTCTAAACCTTCCACCTCTAACACATTAACCCATAAGATATCTACTCCAAAAACATCTACCAATAATATTCCACTACCTAAAACTCTCATTGGAAAGACTACTCCTAAAAAGGTTTCCACCCCAAAAGTCAAAGCCAAAACCCCAACACCCTTGCCACCTTTGCTTGAGTCTTACCCAATAATATTGAAAGGACTATTATGAGATTATTTCTTGACTTTTCCTCCTATCAAACCATTTGAACCCCATAGTCCTAATCCATCCTAGTTTAATGATAATCTGATTTGCTCATACCATAGAATGCCAAGACATGATACGAAGAATTCCAAAGCTTTCCATGTCATAGTTCACTAAATATGTGATGAGGATGACTTATTATCAGAAGATCCTCCCATGAACCCACCACCAATCTAAAAATCAAAAGTAACCACAAAACACTTACCTACTCCCACACTCTCATCTAAGAGTGAGGAAGAACAAGAACAATCCTCTATCCCAACTCTATCCCAAATCCATACCATCCATATGGTCACATGATCACAAACCCAACAAAATGGATAAAGGGAAGGCAAAGGTGTCCATTCCATGGACATACCCTTATTCCACCACCTAATCACCCAATCAAACCCAAATACATTCACCTTCACCCAAGCCCAAGGTGTCCATCTTGGGTGCCTCCCAATCCAACCCTTTTAAGTCAATCCAAAGAGTAGTTCTAAAGTAACTTCACCAAACACTGATGAATATGAGTTTATATAAACTAATAAATACCTCACCCCATTAATACTAGGTGATGATCAAGGATTTACAGTCCAAAGAGGTTTAACCAAAAGATCCACAACCTCTAGAAGCCTTTGTTAGAGCTCTTTAGCTTTCCACCATTGTTACCTTTAAGGATTTGAAAATACCCTCCATTCATCCCCATGATCTGGATCCTCCCCTCTTCATTACCATGTACATAAACCAAAACTACATCAAAAGGGTTATGATTGATGGAGAAGCTTGTTAGGTTGTGGAGCTAAAAGCTTCACTGATGCAAACATGGAGGAGGTTGTTGAGTTGCAGAGGAATCAGCATCAGTATGATTAACTGACGTCGGTCATATCCAGTGTAGAGAAAACTAACATCAATCAGGGATCAGCTGACATTGGTCATCTCCAGTAAGACAGGGACCAACGTCGGTCACCTGTGCAGTTCTAGAGTTGTCAGTTGCACAAACAGTTTGTTAACAAACCAGTTGTTTGCATGTTAAAGGCTAATTTTAGCCTTAGAGTTGTGAATCTAATTATTGTAATTAGATGTCTAATTATTATTTGCATGAGATCTATATAAGAGACTCATGGGCTGTATTTTAATTTGTTCTAGTTTGAGTTGAGCTTGGTTAGCTCCTTCTGAGAGTGAAGAGAGCAAGGGCAGCTCCTCCTAGTTCCACAGGGGTGCCGAGTGTGTATGATCAAGGAGATCTACGAGATAGCAAGATCTGGTAGAAGATCCACCGAGGTACTAGTTTGGAGAATCATAAGGACTTGGTGAGGCAAGGACAAGGGTTCTTTAGGGTGTAGAGAGATCTACATGGTAAGTATGATCAGTTGATTTGTAGGTGTTTGTATGTGCGAGGTCAAAGGTCTGTGGGGTAGCAAGATCAAAGGTTATATTAACACAATAGGTATCAAGATCATGGGAGATCTAATTGGAGTATATTGAGTACTTGGAGTGCATGGAACACTTGTGGAGTGCGTGGAGTAGTTGTGTACTAGCAGTAGTGATACTGACTGGTGGTATTAGCAGTAGTGATAGTGACTGGTTGGAGGTGAACACCAACTCTGTGTTTGAGTTGTGTGTTGGGACCGTAAGAGAGAGAGTGAGCTCTTGAAGAGATTTAGTGTTTATGCCCTATAGGTGTGGGAGCCCTAGAGGTGTGTAAGGAAGAAGACTGTGGCATCTTCTTTGTTGTATTTCCTTTTGGAAGAGTATTAATACAATTGGGTATTGTCTCTCATATTCTGTGTTATTTCTGAATTCTAGTTACTTGTGCATTCTAGTTAAATTCCATGTTTAGTTGCTTATACAAAGGTAATCAATTGTGCTTCCAGGTCCTGACAGAGCTAACATCAACATTATCTCCTCTAATGCATATGACCAACTAAATTTTTTGGAGAACATTATGTCAAAAACCACAACGTTGTTTTGTTTTGTCAATGACACTATGGCAACAACTCTAGGAAATATCACCCTCCATATTATTTTAATACCTCACATGCTTCTTACAATATTCTACATAGTAGAAAGAAAGTTCTAGTATAATGTCCTACTTGGACACCCTTAGATCCATTCCATGAATTATTTGACATCTACCCCACATCGATGCATCAAGTTTGAGCATGAGGGTCAAGTAGTTAACATACAAGAGGACCCAAGTCCTTTCACATCATGCAACATGATATACTATTTGAATGATGTTATCCTTCTTCCATAAACCAAACCTTCACCAAACAAAAATGACTCCACCTCTTCTACTAACCAAGCCTCAACTAGCTCATCCATACCTTCTACCCAAATCCCCACAAAGGACCCTTTGGAATCAACATTACAATGTATTTCACTTGGGGATTATCACCTCTTGACCTTGGATGCCTTCCCTACTCCCCAAGAATATAAGAACCTTGACCAAAATCTTAGTTATAATTCTAATATCAAAACCATTATTACTTTTGGGCTTCCCAATATCCAAACTAATTTTGTCCATTGGGGACATGATCAACCACTTTCTACCTCCTATATCTCCTCTTATCCTTGAACATTCACCTTTTATTTCTCTTATTTGGATAAATCAAAGTTCTCCAAGACATACCTCCATAAGTGTGCTTGGAAGGTATTCATTTTGAAGTGTTATAAACACAAACCACATAAGTTGTTTCCATGTAAGACCCATAAGACTCATGAGGTATTTGGTCTCAAATTCATTCCACTTGAATATATAACTAATTTTTCTCCCATTACCATCATTAAGGACGAAGCTCCATCCTCAACAACGCATTCCCCATCATAATTTCAAGATTTAAATCTTATTCCCCATATTTTTTTGTCAACATGACTATCCTTGGACCCATAACTTATCAAAAGGATTAGTAGACCATAACCTTTCCTTTGATTCATCTTGAGATGGTAGAAGATGAATTTCTTATCATTAATACCATTCAATGTCAAGATGACGATTCCCTTCTTGCCTATCTTGGTGTATAAGATTCCTCTATCTACAAATCTCTCCCTCATAAGATATCAACCATGTTGAAAAAATCCACCATGGATGCCAACTTGGGTATTCAAGATAACCCATACATTGTCAAAATTTACCAATCACTAGATTTCTTAGAGCTTCAAGATTTCCCCTCCTTTTTTCAAGACCGTAGCATAACATTTACTTAGTTTTATAGTGACATGCCAAGAATCAACCCTTCCATTACCACCCATAATATCATTACCGCCTATGATGCCAATTCTATCAAGAAAAATCTTCATTGGATGCACCGTCACATAGCCTTTTTGTCAATAAAGAGATTCAATACCTCATATCTATGAATTTCATCCAACCCATTGATTATCCCCAATGGGTCTCAAATATCATCCCTATCACCAAAGTAATAGGGGGACTTCAAATTTATGTAGATTTATATGATCTTAACCTTGATTTCTTGAAGGACAACTTCTCTTTTCCATGTTTTGACCAACTTGTTGATATTACAACCAACCATGAGATGTTATCTCTTATGGATGGGTTCTCAAGTTACAATAAGATCTTGATTTCCCCTGAAGACCAATATAAAACTAATTTTATCACCCCATGGGGAACCTTCTACTATAATTTCATGCCTTTTGGTCTAAAAAATACAGGTGCAACTTACCAACGTGCTATGGCTTACATCTTATATGACCTTATTCAAAAAACTATAGAGGATTATGTATATGACCTTCTTGGGAAATATAAATTTTTCAAATATCATTTAGTAGTTATCAAGGTTCTTTTAGAATGCCTCATCAATTACCATATTCTCCTTAACCACAAGAAATGCATTTTTGAGGTCTTATCAAGAAATCTCCTAGGCTTTATCATTTATCTTAAAGGAATCAAAGTTTATCTCACCAAAATCAAAGCTATCCTTGGCATGCCTCCTCTAACCAAACTTAAGAAACTTTTTAGTTTGTATGGGAAACTCCAATCCATTTGTCACTTCATCTCTCAGCTATTTGATAGATGCTAACCTTTCCATCACCTTCTTAAGAAAGAAATGTATTTTAAGTGGAATAAATATTATTAAAATGCCTTTAAATCACTTCAAGGTTAACTTCTTTCTCCACCCATTCTCGTTCCTCCCAAAGAGGATCAACCTTTCTACCTTTATATTTCTTCCACTGATTGCTCTTTAGGGGTAATGTTTATGCATCAAGATGAGTAGCATAAAGAGTAAGTTGTTTACTATATAATTTGAATGCTTATAGATTAAGAAACTCAGTACACACATATCAAGAAACTTTGCCTTGCCTTGGTATTCATGTCCTCCAAACTCCACCACTACCTTCTCAACCACAAGACCTATGTCATAACCAACACCCACCCACTCAAGTATATGCACTCCAAGCCATACCAAAACTAATATATGGCTAAGTGGCTATGATTTTAGTTGAGTTAGCCTTGAGTTACTCTAATATAATTTAATTAAATGGAAATTTATTTCCAACCAATTGGTCAAAGCACCTTTAGTAGATAACCAACCATCTCCCCTTGAGTTTCCCAAAAAGTCCATTGTGACTCTTTCTTAAGAAAACCTCACCTATCAAATGACCTTGTATTTTGATGGATTGAAGTGTCAATTTTTTGGGGGTGTTGGTATCATTATCAACCCCCTTGATGGTTAAACCCTTCCATTATCATTCAAGCTTGATTTTTAATTGTACCAATAACATGTTTGAGTAGGAATACCTAATGATCGATCTCCAAACTACTTTAGCCTTGTGGGTCAAGATGATTAGTGTTTTTGGTAACTCCCAACTCATGGTCAATAAAATAAATGGATCTGACTAGTGCAAAAATGATGTATTACAATATTATAAATAGCTAGTAGATGTAAATTTAGCATCATTTGAACATTACCTTATCCAAGCCACCCCATGATTTACAATCAAGTTCTTCGATACAATGGCTTCCCTTACTTCTTAGATCTTATTTGGACCTTATAAATCTAAGTTATTTTTCACTATACATCATCTTACCAATCCTTATTATACCAAATCATGCCCTCCTTCCATATTTAGTGTGGAAGAGACCCAAAATGACCTTTTTTATAAGTAGATCTTTGACTATCTCAACCTAGGCATCGTTCCCTCCAATCTTTCTAAGAATGGTCAAAGAGAATTTATTTAGAGTGCATCTCATTATACCATACTAGGGGGAATTATTTAGAATCATGGATTTTATGGTATCCTTTTTATTTGCCTATGTAGTCATGAAATTTCTCATGATATTAGAGAAATGCATGATGCGATTTGTGGAGGACACTCTAGTAGCCTAGCTATTGCTAAACGTATCCTGGTGGCCCTTCTTGAAATAAGGATTAGATATATTGGTGAAATTAAGCCCCATTATTTTTAGTGGCATCATTATATCATCACTATCAAATAATAATTCACCAAATGGGTGGAATCTATTCCTCTCATCTCAACTAAAGCCAAAAAGATTGTCAATTTTAATAGCTATCACATTATCTATCATTTTGGTGTTCCTCATAAGATAATCATTGATAATGGTAAATATTTTAAGAATAAAAAATTCTAAGGTATTTATGATGAATTTGGCATTAAGTTGAGTTTATCCTCATCCTATCATCCACAATCTAATGGATAGGTTGAAGCTTCTAAAAAACCCCTTAACAACATGTTAACTAAGTTGTTAATGCATCCAATTAGAATTGGCATTTACACATCCCCTTTTCCTTATGGGCATATTATACTAACATATGAACCCCTATGGGTACTACCCCTTTCTCTCTTATTTATTGAGTAGAGGTTATCTAAATTATCTCTATTCACATATCCCTATAGGATATCATTTCTAAAGGCAATTATCTCTAATAATGTATAGCCTAACTTGAGCTACTTGACGAGTGCCATTTAGCCACAGCTAATGATCTTCATGTCTATCAAGAATGAATCAAGCACACTTACAAATAAATCTTAAGAGAAAAATAATTCAACATTGGATACCTCATCTTAATGGAGAATCAACATGTAACCAATATGGAGAAAATCAAACAGGGTAGGTTTGATTTCAATTGGCTTGGACCTTATATCATTACACATAAGTATATATCAAGGGCTTACCAGTTATCCTCTCTTTAAATGAAACTAGAAATTGAGCCTCTCAATGTTTAGCATCTACATCCTTTCTTTTGTTTAATATGATCAAACTCACCTTATATCTAACTTAAGCTTGTCCCTTATTTTATGCAAATTTCCCCTTTACTCCCCTTACTTCGAGGACAATCAATGATCGCATAAAATCATGTGATTATTTGTCATAATTATATCCTTATTCCTAAATATGGGTACCATGGCTCTACCCATGGCATGTTTCTTATGGATACTTTTTGTCCCTAATAGGATAAAATCCCATGGTCATTATCTCTCAAAGAAACCTCTCACTTACTATTTCAACATCCTTAAGCTTTGGTTTTACCTTCATAAAGGTAAGATTTTAAGCCTATATAAGCAAGTGTACATCCTTAAAAGCAAAATCATTAAAATTCATATATCATATGGGTCATCTCTAGTATTAACATACCACTCCATTAAAGGACATCTACCAAAACCAATCAAAATTTCTCAATGTAAGGTCGACTGCTCCCCTAAAGGACAACTATCAAAAAGCCAAAAATAAATCTTAGAAACTTAGATAACTCCCTTGAAGGATGGATAATTAAAACATTTTCCAAATCAATAAATTTCTTGGAAGCTTCTCACATCAATCAACTTCCCCAAACCTCTCAAATCAATAACAAAAATATCAAAAGACCCATTATTTGGGAAGCCACATATGTTTTTCATGAGTAGACTTCCCCCATTGACCAATCTAAACCATATATGACATAGATTTGTTAATATTGGATCTTTGGAAACTTATAGAAGAGGCATTCTAGTCTCACAATAAGGTTCTTTTATCATCAATCTCCCATTTATACCCTATATTATACAAGGGATTTTAAGCTTTCTTGACATTGCATGAACAAGAAACTTTTTAACCAACCAAAAAAAATTGATGTGAATCATATGGAGGGCTTATGTTTATAGGATGATCTTATCTTCCTTTTTTTTTTGGCCCTCACCAATGAAATAGCATTGTGTCTCCTTTCTCTTTCTCATACCTACTTTTTGCTACGCTCATTAAGATGTTTATCTTTTTGATTGTTCCATATTTTCTTTTCGTTTCTCAAATATGGTTTTGTTATCCAAACTTAATCTATGTGTTTTTAATATTAATCCACCTTCATGTCATTAAATACAATTTATTAAATAACATTTAAATCAAAATTTTATGTTTTATCATGATTTTCTTTCACCTTATTTGTTTAAATGTTTTAAACATAAAAGCATTTTAATAAATTAACCACCTATTATATCAAAAGTCATCTCATCTATCTAAATAACCAATCACATCTCATTGATGATAATCATTTATCACATTTATAGTCTAATGAGTCATCACATATGTTATCCATCACATGTATATCTAGATAAAGGGGAACATAGATTCATTAATTTAAAATATCCACATTTATAACATCTAATAAAACATGTATCTAATAATAAGATAAATGTTAATATAACATCATGATCATATCATAAACAACAACATCATCACCTCATGAATAATAAAATAACTAATCATAACCATAAACAACATCCATAACCCATAATCACATCAATAAACTCATAATCATAAATAATCATATATCATAATAATGTCCATATCTCTCAGAAGATGTGTACATCTTGTTGAAACAGCTCACATGCCAGTATAATAATCATATAATACATACAATAGGCATCTCATAGGATTATAAGGTGGAGGTGAACTACTACTCCATATTATCCATCATTGGGACCTATCTCTACACTCATAAATGCTACCCACTGACCTAGTGTAGTACTACTAGCTCCCCCAGTAACTATTGCTCTATACTCTACATATAATAGGGTTCATCTAGAAGCTATTTAAAGACTAGTGCCTCAAAAAATCTAATCTATTTAACCATGGCCACATGCCTTACCACAAAGATGGTCTTTGATGGTCCTATAGGTATATATTCTCACCCTCCTACCTATCTCAAATCATCCCTCTCCTATGTCACCAAGGCTATCTATGCTCATGTTGTATTCCTATCCTATTTAAGGATAACCACCTAGCCTTGTCTCATATCTCACTACAGTCACCACTACTAGAGTTGTCTATGTTTTATGTAGTGCCATCCTCACCTAATCTCTCTCCTTGATGAGCATTATCTTATCAAGGGCATCAACATCCATCTAGTCCCTACCCTCTTCCATGTCTACATCAGGAGCTTATTATACACCATATCCCCCAAACACTTCCACTGTATAATGTCCTTGAAAGCTTATAAGGTACTCTTACATAAAACTTTCATCATCAATAGCTACAACCATTGGCATCTCCTCATGGTCAATCTCTATCTCCTAAGTTTTTTCTAGAGGCAGTGGTGCCTTGACATCCTCTCTTTTGTACCTTGAAAAATCACTTGGGACACACTGAACAAGCCCAAACTATATCCTAACCCTATTGAATGGGATTAGCTCCACCTCATGCTCTCATCTCCCATATACCCACCTATAACTCTGTAGTGATAAGGTCTACCTAGAATAACTAACCCATACTAGGAATATAGTGTATAGCCATTAGATAACCCCCCCATAAACTAGTGCCTTTAACCTATCCCTATACCACTCCAAATCTCATGCCACTCCCCTTGGTGTTGTAAGTTCATAATCACCTCTCCACCTCATAAATCTCACTTTGAAGTTCACTTGGTCCCATGTCTACCATGGTAATCCACTTGGTTAAAGAACCCTAATGTGTTCATATGCCTAGTAATGCAAAATAAACTTTATTATAATTACATATCACCTATGTACCTGGTATCCCTACTATGATAAATGTACATTAGTAAAATTGAGGCTAAAGAAAACACTTTCTGATCCATCAACATATCTACTAAAATGCCTAGATATAAAAAGGGAAATTTACCACTAATATAATTTGGGACTACATACCATGTCATGACTATCATCATCATCATCATCATCATCATCATCATCATCATCATCATCATCATCATGATAAGTCATCTCATTCCCATGTCCATGTGATACATAGGTTCATAATGGAAGCCTCCTACATGCCACCTCATTTTAATAAAGTCTACATTGAACAACTAATCCATATGCACATCTCACTCCTCACTATCGATATACTCTATTGGCTCACCTCATATTAGTAACTATGAAATCTAGTGAATGTCCCCTAACAAGATGGTAATTTCTCTAGTCAATAGTAATAAAGTGTTAGTAGCTAGGTCCTATCTCTCAATCAGGGATACCAACATCAGCATGTCTCTCAGTACATGTTGATAAAATCTCATACCTCTTAGACCCACCATTATCATGTGTTCCCACTCCTAGTCTCTCATATCCCTACGTACCTCATCTAGGAGCTGAAGCACTTAATCCCACATCTATAGTTGATCCTTCAGTTGTAAATTTTAAAATGTATCCCTTTGTTTTCCTTACCCTTTAACCATGACGTATGTATTTTACCTATTAACCTTACCCTTACTCACTTATACCTTACCCAATTTTTAAGGCCTAACCAAACCCTTACCTACACCTACCTAAACCAAGTCTTACCTTTTATCCTACCCTTATTTCACCCATTCGCTTCCCCTACCTTCACCTATTCCTATACCCTTCTCCACCCCATTCCCTAACCTTATATCGAGAACTTATGGTCGAGTGTCAATGATGATGATTACTTATAGGAAAATAATCAATCAACCCTCGACCATCAATAATTAGGGTGGTGGATAATTGATGGTCCACATATTGATCATTTAGTAGTTGCTTATTGATTGGTGATGGTTGATAGTGATTGTTAATGATCATTATTTAAAGACCATCGACGACTAAACCCTATCCATAACCTACTAATAAATAGAAATAATCAATATAACAATTTAAATCATGCCTAAAACCTCTAATCCCCTTCTCTACCTTCACTACCTCAACCTATTTCTAACCCTCTAACAATTTCATACCTCAAAATCAAAACCCTTTAATTTCCAATGCGTACCCACCCACCTAACAAATAAGTAAAATAAAAAATAAAATTTAAGGCATCCCCTACCTTTTTAGCATCCTATATCATGTTGAATCCCTTAGAACCATCATCGCCACTCAATAATACACTTTGACCCTACATTGTTACATCCTCACTAGATCTCTTCTACCCTAGCCTACCTTGGTCAACCTCTAGCTCACCACTCAACCTTGGTCAAACCCACTTGACTCAGCTAAAATGAGAGTAAAAGAGCCAAATCACTGTCATTTATATAAATTCTAAGAGAAAACACCATGGGTTAATATTTGAAAATGAGAAAATAAAGCCTCATTTGATGTTTAACAGTCACCCTTTTAGGGTTTCCTCTTGACTATCGACAGTCAAATCTAACCATCAGTAGTTAAGCACTCTATGGTTTTTCTATCTTAGCATCTCCTTTTCCTAAAGGACCACCTAACCTAACTTTCCCTTTACCCACCTAGCTCACCTTTTGGTCAGTCAATCCACTTGTATGCCTTTGTTTGTGATGATCACACCATAATACCTTTAACATCACTTTTGTTTTAGCTACCTAACTTTGCCTTGGTCATTTTGATCACATCTATTTCCTTATCATATTTAAAAAAATTACATTACCTTTACACATCAAATATTTAGGTACCTCAGAGTATGAACTTTTGTAGTTTTGACACCTATAATGATTTTTATTTTCTTAAGATCACATCAAGTTTTTGGATACTTACAAATACATCAACCTTGCCTAAGAGACTTGAGTTTATAAGAGTAATCAATATCAACTATCCCTAACACTGTTTCTTAGTTATCATATCATTTGTCTTTCTAGTCTAACCTTATTTTACCACCTACCTTATCTATGGTAGCCTAGTCTATATGTGATTTATGATATCACACTTAGTCTTATTTTATGTGTATGTTCATGTTTAAATGCCCACTTAACCAAATTTGACACCCTCTTATCCACTTGTCAGACCCACCACTAACTTTATTTTACCTCATCAATTCTTGGTTTGAGGGGGAACACCTCCTCCCATACTTGGAGTATCCAACCTTCTACCAACTTTCCATTTTTTAGTAACTTGTTGATATAAATTACATAACAAAAAAGGAAAAAATGTAGATGCTATAAAACTATAAACTATGAATCTAGATGTTGCATTAACCTTTAAACTACCCCTTATCCCCCTTTGGGTTATATTATTTACCAATTATACCATTATTAACCTTAAACCATTTTCTAAGGAATTGACTACTAGTTATTGGTGGATTAGCCAATTCTAACTATGTCCTCTCAACTATTGACAATCAAACCTCAACCATTGAAAATTGACCCAAAACACTGGAGATTACTTAAAATCTTTCATGATCAAAGGAATCAATTTTAATTTGATTGTAACTCACTCATTTATTACCAACTATCTAATTTTAGTTTATTATTCATATGATCCATGCGTGATTATATTATTTGACAGAAAGTTTGTGAAATTCTTCATTTCAACCCTCCTTTGCTTTATATTAAGAGATGAAGATAAGGTTGAAATAATCATTCTAGTGGAAGAGATTCTGACTCCCAAGTGAATTTAAAAGCTTCCTAGTGAACCAAGAATCAAGTCAAAGACTTAGGATGCTTCTGCACCTCACTATCTTGAACTAAAGTACCATTACTCTACTGACATTATTCCAAGATCCATAATTGATTTCAGCCCACCTCAACATTCCTTAGACCAGTAACAAGTAAAAGCTACATATCTATGTCTTTCTATTAAGATTCAACAATTAGCTCTATTTATTTCCTTACTTGTGTTATTTCCCTTTCATCTCATTTTCCTATGTTGGAGTTATGTAACTCAAGACATTTCATCTCCCACCCAAAACCACCCACAAACCATTCTCACTCACCTGAATACCCAATCCATGAACCATATACCCTTGAGCATTACTTTATATCTCACAACCAACATTCAACCCAAACATCATTTCTAAAACCTCTATGTAACCTCCCCAATAGACTTCTCTTCCCAAACTAAAGCTAACAGTAATTGTTGATGGTCATACCTAACTACCAATGGACTTACCTAACCACAGATGGTTAATAACCTCTGACAATCACCTAACCACTGAAGGTCATACCTAACCATCGATGGTGACTATGTACCATTTTATAATAGAAAGATAATTTGACCCATCTACCCTATCCAAATCCTATTTTATCAATTTATTTTTTATCATAGAACTTTCACTTATTTTATGAATCAATTTTGAGAAATTTATCATTAATATTTAGTCATTTACTACCATTTTTTATTGAAATCACTTGTTTATGTTCAATCATTTCTTGTATTTGATTTTAGTACCTTTTATTATTTCATGCAAGCATTTATTTTTAGTTTATCATAACTTAAGTGTTTCAAAAGTGTGGATTGATAGCCTCCATGGAAGCTTGTGCTTCTTGAATGTAGCTCATGCTAGGCATTCCACCCTACTATCTCACTAATCCACCATTTTCTAGATTGATTTTTTATCTGTAGGTCATCCTCCCTAGACAAAGAGGAGTTTTGATAATAATCTATATCATGCCTAAACAACCAAATGTAGGTTATACTAACCTCACCCTTCTTTCAAGTTTTACTCTTTCTTAAACAAGAATTACAACAAAATTTTAGTGAAACAAGTGCAGTAAGTGTACAAGGTGATATAGAGTTGTAAATGCCAATCATGGCCAACATCATTAAAAATATTTTTGAGGATATTTTTGATATTTGTATTAGATGCCTCAACTTGGAATTTTTTTTGTAGATAGTAGGGTGTGTACCATATATGTTAAATATGAAACTAAGTATAGAGGGCATTTACATCTTTATTCTTATAGGAGTTACCATTAATAATAATTATTAGTGGATGAAATGTCATAATGACAGATGAGAAGGTTGAGGATAAAGTTTGAAATGTGTTTATCAATTACGTAAGTGAGAGGCATGGAATGTACCCACTTATTAAAGTACTCAATAGTAGTAAAAATATGTTTGTGTCCATCAAATGAGATGGGATTAATATGCCTAATGAGATCAATCCCTCATGTAGAGAATGCCCATGGATTCATTATCTATTGTAGATATTGAGATGGAGTGTGTATGAGATAAACGTATTTTTAATAAGACACAAACTTATTGACATACTGACATGTGTTTAATTCCATGGTCAGCTAATAGTACCATTTATGGAGAAGTTTATTGGCAAGGGCCAATCCAATAGTGTGTACACCACATATTCCATTAAGAATGTCCTTGATAGCTAAATTAGCCTCTTCCAAAATTAAATAATGAAGTAGAATTATGTAATATTCTCTATGATAAAGTGTGTTTCTAAGGAGGGTATAATAAGAAGTGTTTTAGATAAATGATTTGCATTAGGCATGTGATAAATCTATAGATAGGGTATGATCATGGAGGTACGTGTAAATGGCATGATACCATGGATAACTAGGACCAAAAATATCACATAACATATCATATTATAGATGATCATAGGTTGGGATGATGATATATTTGACTAGGATTTAGATTTGTTGAGTATATGGTGAAATTTCAAAGATTGAACTAATGTTGGACATTGCATCAACAAATCTATTATTTGAGGGTAGTACTTGCTCAACCTAACTATGCAAAAACTATTGTTGTAAGTTGTCCACCATGTGATTTTATTAGGGTATAATCTTGTCATCTTTGGTTTGGTATTGATCATTAGTTTTATTGATGATGAGCCAAGATTTTCCAAAGACACAAAATTATTTGATATTTTATTGTATGGCCATTTAGATACCTATAAGGAAGGCCTCATACTCTGTGGACTAATGTCTCCATGTGGTGTAGAGAATATAATGCCTTCCCCCAATCCATGTGTTATAAATGATCCATCAAAATATAGATTCCATTTATTTAACCTGTGAAGGTATATAATAAATTCATTAAGAAATATGATGGTCAATGGTTGTTTGTTTGATAATAGAACTTTTATAAGATGATCCATGAGTACCTCTCTATTGATTTTATTTTGATTGGCATATTAAATATCTAATTAACTGAATATCATGTCCCATTTATCCATCTAACCTATGACCTATGTTTTAGATAGGAGGTACTTAAGTGGGTTGAGCTTGGAAATGATAATAGTCTTATTTTTGGGCATATAATATTATAATGTTTTGAGTTGAAAGCTACTACGAAGCATGCATTATTGATAGGTAAGTGGTTAAGTTCATAGAAAACAAGTCCTACTTAAGTAGTATACACCCTATTGTGTTCCATTATCATTGTGGTGACGCAAGAATACCCCTAAGGATGTTGAGTTTCATAAATATAGAGCAACAAAGGTTTATTTAGGGTTGGAAAAAATAACACTAGTGGATTAAAAAAATAGCATTTGAGTTGTTACAATTAATCCTAGTAGTTTACCTGATGTAACCCTAAATAAAAAATTTATGGGATTAAGCCTCACTTCATAATATTTGATTTGTTTAAAGATTTTATGTAGTATTGCTAGGTGTTTTGCTCAATTTTTTGACTTGCCTCATAAGTTACCCACATAAACCTCAACAATGTCATGAATAATATTATGGAAGATGATGGTCATGGCTCTTTGATATGTAGCACCTATATTCTTCAAGATGAAGATCATGACTTGATAGCAAACATCCCACATGTTGTGGTGAATGTTGTTTTATGTTGGTCTTCAAGTGTAATACAAATTTTATTACAGCTATAAAATCCATCCATGAGTGATAAAATTTCATGACCAATGGTATACTTGACTATCTTACCAATATTAGATAATGGAAATTTAAATTTTAGTAAAGCTTTATTGATATCATGGAAATATATGCAATGATAAATCCACACTTGTTTATTACTACTATGTACAATGTTTGATATACATTTAGAGTAATAAATTAGGCTAATAAATCCTACCTCAAATATTTTATATAATTCATTTTTAATAATAGGTTATATCTTAGGATTGATTTTGTAGTTTGTGTTTGATAGGCTTGGCATCAAGTTGCATAATGAGATGATAAACCACCAAAGATGGATCTAACCTAGGCATATTAGTGTATGACCAAGAAAATATGATAATGAATTATTTTAGGATGGAAATTAGTATTTTTTTCTCTTTTGGAATGAATGAGGTTCTAGGTTTGATTATCTTAGGATTATATTTTGTTCTAATACTAACATTAATAGTTTCCTCAAAAAGCAATGTGGACCATTTCTTAGTTGTGTTCGCATAGGAGGGATGTGATTTTTTTCACTTTTTTGGTGCCATGTAGGTTCATATTTCTCTCCCATAAATTATGAGTATAAGTTAGACATGCTATATATTGGCCATGTGAATGTGTTTGAAAATTCCATCACTAGTTCACCATAAATTTCCCATTATGGTGGACTAAACTTGGATCCAATTTTAATGAAATTAGGATCATTACACTATTGTGGTGACTCATGGGAAGAGTCAATTTACCTATCCCTTGGTGCCTCAAAAATGTTTTCACCAATAGACACATATTTATTTTGATTTTTTAAATTATTTGATAGTGCCTCAGAGAGGTTTTCACAGAACATTATTTTTTTAATATTTAGATTTTGGTAACTAAATAACTCTTCCTACTCCCAAAAGTATATGGTTACATTGAGATTTATTTTAAAATATTGTTTTTGATCACTAGGTATGAAATAATCTTAATGTCCCATAATTTTTTAATATCTTCATCACTATGGAAGACATCCAAGGGTATATGGTCTTGTTGGTCTTAGTTTATGAGGTAGGGCTATTGCAAGTTTAGGTGGATAGTGAGGATGGTTGTGTCATTGATAATATTAGTGTCAATGAGATCATAATAGAGGATATAAAATGACTATTTGTCTATTTCATAAGTGTCTTCAATGTACATCATAGTACTATCACTAATGAGATCATAAGTGTCAACCCCATGTAGTTTGTATCCAATATCATAATTTTTTTGATGCTCAAAAGGGAGAATAAAATCAAGGATCCCTTGTTTTTTAATACCCAATAATTTACCTTTGTAGTCCATGATTTTTCACATCTTTTTATAATTAATATATTCCTTGATTTGGTAACATGAGGAAAATCCATCGCCTTATAACCATAAGTCTCTATAAATCTTAACCTATTCATTATCAAGGAGGTAATTTATTACAAAAAAAGGGGACCAACCTTATAATATTTTAATTCCTTCCCCCAGTAAATGTTGGGCCTGCCATGAAACTTAGGTTAAGTGGAGAGTTTTCCAACATGGAAGGAATTTTGAATCTCACATTCCCCACAACCCTTATCTATGATTTTCAAGTGTGACATGGATGAGGAAGGTGGATTGTTGGATGTGGATGATAAGTTATCTGAATCAATATATGACATTGATTAAAATACATTAGTACCACATGCTTATCCTTATTATGGGACTAATATATTATAGTATAATTATTTATGATGTGGTACTTTCATTCTAACATTTTTCAATATTCCTATGGTTACAGGTCACCAAGGATACTCACCTCCATATTAGAGTGTGGGAAGTTGAGACATTGATGAAAAGTAGAGGTAAAAATATGCTTGATGTGAATCCATGGTGTCATAGGAGGATTTTATATGGTACATAAATATCAATGAAATGGAATAGGGTTTGGTGTTTGACCAAACTAACCATGATGGGAAAATAAATGGTACCAATTGATTCTCACTTTTCATTAGTGTCTGCTCTGATGGTGATGATATTGCCTTATAATGTTGATTCAGAATACCCAAGATGCTTGACCAATTTCAATGTACATATGTTCAATCCTAACCCATTATCTATGAGTAACATTTGATCTTGTGCTTGGTAATAATTTCATATATGTAGAGAGGCAAATTGTGGTATGGTCCTATTAATGGAAGGTTGATATGGTCAAATGTGTGTTATTGGTTTGATGACAAGTGTCTTATGAGAACTTAGAATTGTGAATGATCTATGTCAATAGTAACCTTTTAATACTAAAATATTTTATATAATTTTGTTTTATGAATAATATGTCTTAAGAAGATCCAATATAGATATTTGAGTAGTAGTCTTTTTTTATTGTTAAATTGGGTCATATTTTACCCTAGGGGTAGATGTGAAAGTATTTTTAATAAAGGAACCTTGGATGATGACCTTGGATCATTTATTAGTCATGAAATAATCTTAGGCCTTGACATTGATTGTGTAAATGTGATGATTGGTGATCTAGCAAATGATAATGTCATAGTTATATGGGTTTATGTGGTAATTGAAATTGTTGGTATGGATGTTTTTAAAATGAAATTTCTTCATAAATAAAGTAATAATCCATAATATAAATAAAATAAAATAAAAATATATGATAATATACCTCAATGGGGTAACCTCAAAATCCTTACAATAATATATAATTCACATATAACATGCTTTAAGTGAGCCACACTCATTCATATATATAGCATGAATGGGAAGAGTCACACCCATCCATCTCATATTTTCATATTGATAATTTAGCTTAAATAAATAATTCACTAATGAGTGTGAATAAAAATTAATAATGCTCCATAATTTAGGGGATTAATAATCTTCCTCACTTAAAAACAACATTGAACTACTCTAAATGGTGTGGCATAAATGTTAATGAATCAAAGTTAGACACTTCTTCCTCTTTACTACATTTGGTTACATTATCTTCATCATCGTTATACCCTTAAGTGTATAATAATTCATTCTTGGCACACTTATGAACTTTGCTCCATTTTATATCACAATTGAAAAATGATTATTTTTCTCTTTTCTCTACAATTTGGTGAGGAGTCAATCTTGCAGGCTGAGGGAAGGGTTATGTTGGACCCATATTATATTTTGTAGTAGTGAAATCCTATGGGTTTAAAATATTAATTTCCTATTCCCTATGATTAAAAACTATGGAGTTGGATACAGTGATTATATTAAACATGCAAACATCCAGTTAGATTGTGTCAGTAAGACTACCTAAGAAGAGATCACTCATGTTATCATCTAATATTGCATCCACCCTTAAGGAAAATTTTTATAATTGATAAATTTAATCATTGAAAAATATATTTTTTTGTATATTTTATAATTGGATAAAGTATTTATTTTTTACACTATGATGATAGTGAATATGTATCAAATTCGAGAATATTAACCAAGTAATAGTAAGATCCTTTTTTTCTAAGTGCAAAGCCATATATACTAAATAAACGACTCTAGATCCAAATACAAGGATTACATTACCACCTATTGTCTATAATATATCTGATGGAAATCAAAAAAATATCCATTTTGTTTATCCAACTAAGGGGATCCTTTCCATCAAATTTTATCATTTCAAATTTTAGAGTCATGTTCCTCAAATGTTGGGTATGTGGATTTGGATTGGGTTGGATATAATATCCACCATGGTTAGGGGAATGTTGAAGAACAACAAAATTTTGAATGATTTTTTAAATTATATCATCCTGTTGTACTCAACATACCCCATTCTTTATTTTTTTTGAATAGGGGCCCATTAAAAGTTTGATAGGTCTTGTTCAATTTTAAAAGGCTTTCTATTAAAATTTATTTGTATTTAGTAGGCTCGAGCTCTAAAAGTTATTATGTTTATACAGATGAATATTGATCAATATGAACATAATTGTATTTTATTTATTATTTGGGTTTTCATTGTGTGATTTATTTAGACTAATCTATTAATTGTCTTTAGAATTTTTGCATATATACAGGTTTTTGCATTCAAACTTCATGCCTTTTGTACTTCATAAGTTTTACATTTCACATTTTGGGTCTTTAGAATTTATGTTCATAGGTTTTAATCTTCATAAAAATTTTCACATATTTTAGTGTATATAAACTTATAAATATTCACACCTGTGTATCTTTCTTTGACTTTGCATATTTTACACTTCACAAGTGTTTTCAACTCTTGGTTTTTGCTAATCATGGACTTCGCGAGTTTTATTCGTCACATCTTCTATTCAGGAATTTTATTCAAGATGTTGCTTTTGGGCATCTATGTTACTACATATTTGGTTTTCAAAACTTTTGTTTGCATATTTTGGACTTTGGCTTCACATATTCTATATTTTTCAAATTTTGTTTAGAATTTTGCATTTTTAAAAATTTGTGTTCATAAAAATTGTTCTTTACATGTTTTATTTATAGGATTTGGTCTTCAAATATTTTGTTCATAAAATTGTATATCACAATCCTAACCTTCTCATTTTACATATTCAGAGCATCATAAGAATTGGTTGGCTTGGTCTCAACATAAAACCTGACACTTAACTTGTGAAGGCATACTACATGGTGTAATTGATTTTACATGAATTAGCATCAAGGTGAAACTTATCCAAGGCTATAAAATGGAATTTATTTAAATGTATAGGAATCTTACATGGCATACCCACCAAATTAAAGTGGAAATTTTTTAATTAAATGAGTATAACAAGCATAGAGATGTTGGACATTAATGGCGCATCAACTAGAATTAAAGTTCCATAATCAATTATATATGATTGAATTTTATAAGGATATCATGATTATTTATTACTGAAGAGATCAAGTTAATTTTCCTTCATAAGAAAATTTTAATCCTTATATGTTTATGTTCCTATGCAAATTACCTCCATAAAATGAGAACATAGCTAAATTGAAGACTAGAACTACATTATTGCAAGTATCAATGGCATATTCATCTAAAATATTTAGGGGAGTGTTGAAACCTTCAAAATTATATATTAAACACTCCATAAAATATACAAATATGATCTTTGATTCTACCATGTTCAATAATTAATATGCTAGTTATTCAACTCTATGGGATATGATTGAGGATGTGGATGCCTATTTACACAACCAAAACCTGAAAACACCATAGTAATAGCTAGTAGTGTATTTGAAGGAATTAAATTTTCAACAAATCCATTTTATAGTGGCTAAACCTGAAGTAATGTCCATCAATATATTGAAGGACTTATTATTTATAGGGAAGGTAACTGGCAGTGGTTTCCCACACCACATAAGCCATAAGATAGTCATCTCATGAACTTTTGGGGATGCTTTCCATAGGTACCTACAGCTACCCATCATATATACCACCTTCAATGGACACTATGTTTATTTTTTGAATAAGACAACCATAATTAATAACACATTAAAGCAATAGATCATTTGTGGAGAAGTGGTCACCCTCAAATCCAAGGATCTAGTGCTTATTACCAAATTTGGGATAGGATTTTGAATGAGGCTAGCCTTATTGAATAGGGTATATGATCACCCTAGTATCTACTTCCTCCACCTAATATGGGTTCCATTTTTGGATTTATTGATGACATTAGAGCTGACCTTCACTCTAGGAGAGATAATATGATGTCCTATTTTTAAGATGCAATCATAGGAACCATCTATGTTCAATGTTTATTTATTTGGAGCCTAGCCCCATATTTTATTCAAAATTATGTGTGTAATCCTTTTCCCTTCCTCCACATCTATTCATATATGATAAATATAGTTATAATTGCTGAGTATGTTTAGCCTCAAGTTTGGAGGGTAATTTATGAAGAACCCTTGACTAGAATATAAAAAATCATTATAAAAACATTAAGACTAAGGGGGGATTACTATCTCTATCCTAATTACATATTAATTATGGTAATGGGGAGTAAGTTTACCCCTTTCCATCACCTAAAGTATGCCCCTGACAAACTAGCTAAACAATAAATTTCTTACTAGTTATGGTGGAGCATTAATAAAGATTTGAATAAGAATAAGAAAAAGGGTTTATTTCATGGTTCATATTTTATTATTTTCTAGATGTATTATGTTAACAAAAAAAAATTAGAGAATTTGGAAAAGATCAAGTAAAATTATTCATTGGCTAATTTTCCTCATAGGGATTGGGATCCTCACGACCTAATCCAAAAGCACATCCAAGGTTTTATCATCCCCTAATAGTGTGAACCATATGAGCATGATTTAATATTTTAAATGATAAACATGATGCTAAGGTTATATAAAGATCAAAATTATTTGGATTGATAGAGGAGACTTTGAGAGATATCCAGGTAGAACCCTTTATAATAATTACAAAGGCACATCCTAGGCTCTTACCTACCAGTGGATGGTCAACTATAGATTACTAGACCTCTCAAGATTCCAAACATAAGCCATAAGACCAAGTAACATCCTCTATACCACCACCCATTGTAATTATAGTAGTCAAGTGGGATTAGGGTGTGGAGGAAGCCCTTGTTATGTCAAAGTCCTCACAAGAAGATCCATCCTAGCTACCATTGATTGTAATGACAACTATTAAGTTTGATCAAGAGGTGGAGAAAATTCCTAATATAATAAGTTAATATGGGATATTTTAATAACCAATTTACATGCATTCTTGTGATTTCAAAGATTCTAAGCTCTCTATTACATCCTCAACTCTAATTATTGCAAGTATGGGTGTCATACCAACTTCCACTTAGAAAGATCCTCCCTTGGCTTAAAATTACATAATTACATACAATAGGAAGCCTCGAGTTCTTAGGGACCCTAGGGATATAATTTTTGAGACATCAATGCAAGAAGGGCCTAAGCTAGAGGATGCTGAATAGGATATGCAAAAGTCCAAAATATTGAGTCTTCAAAGAATAAAATAAAAATCACCAATAAAGGTATAAAATTTAGGTGAGGACATTGATCCTATGAATACACCAGTCCCCATCATTTCTTTAATCTCTATGGTTTCTACTACCAATACTATTTCTTTTATTTCATTAGCTCCTATTGTTCCTAGTGTTACTTTGGACTCTTTAGTCCTTATATTTCTAGTTTTCCTATTGCTCTCACTAATATTATTTCCTCTATTATTGGGAGAATTTGTTCATCTCCTATGGTTTATGTTGTGATTATTATTTCTAACTCCCCTATCATTACTTCAATTTTAGTTTCCCCTACTCTTCATAAGTCCAAAAAGGTAAATTCAAATAAGAAAATGGGATCCCTTGATAATGCCCAATTTTTCATATCTTATACTCAATTGGTATTGCTTATGAATTCTTCCACCACTACCCATGCTAATTATATTAATTTTTCTACAAAATCTAAGGAGCCTCCTTATGTTGTTCATCTAATGCTTTAGTTTGTAAATATAGTCTAGTCTAAAATCATTTGGTTGTCATTACCAGACCCATTATATGTAGAGGTATTAATGTAATATCTAGGGGATGTTTTGACAAATACTGCTATTGAGGAGAATCAATCATTAGATGCCACATAGTTGTTATTTCCCCAATGGGTTACATACCTAGAAGCCTAAGCTTCTTAGAGACCCAATTAGACAATAACTAAGCTACCCAATATGAGATCCATTTTTGACAAAATAATGGCTATAATATAGAGGGTTAAGAAGAAGAAGATAGAATATGATTCTAGAAGAGCTTTGGTCTTGGAGGAAAGGCAAGATGTATTTTCATTGATAAAGGGAAATATTATATGACTTGGGTAGTCCCAATATAATGTGTATTTTAAAACCTGCCTACATGAAACTATAGAATCATTGATATAACTTCATGAGGGCACAATGTAATCTAGGCAAGAGTTACAACATGACCTTGAGTAGGTAAGGGACCAACAATAAATTATTCATGTTCTTTGGGATATTGAAGGTGACGTAAATAATTATTCCCTTAGGATTTACAATATTTTGGAGACTATTGGTTCAATGAGGGATGAATTTTCCCCTCACATAGTTGAAATGGTACAATTATTTAATTCTTTGAAAGAAGACGAAAATAAACTTCATGAGGGCACAATGTAATCTAGGCAAGAGTTACAACATGACCTTGAGCAGTTAAGGGAACAACAATAAATTATTCATGTTCCTTGGGATATTGAAAGTGATGTAAATAATGATTCCCTTAGGATTTAAAATATTTTGGAGACTATTGGTTTAATGAGGATGAATCATCCCCTCACATAGTTGAAATGGTCAAATTATTTAATTCTTTGAAAGAAGATGAAAATAAACTTAATTTTCGTGTATTATATACAACCAATAAGGTTTTTATCCATCTTGATTTCATGACACCATTAGAAGTGGAGAATGCTCTAAATATGGTTGTCATTAGGACATCAGAAGTCAGAGAGTTGGTATTAAGTGCACAAACCTTGATTCTTAGATTGATAGAGCAAGAAAAATAAGTCCTATAAATTTTAGATGAGTTGAAACTTTCCTAGGCCTAGGATCCTTTACGTAAATTAATTAGTAGGATTAGTTTTGACTAGCTACTATAGAAGGAGTTGGCTCATTTTAAACAAAGTCTCTTGAGATGTACACTAAAATAAATTAAACAAGAGTTGGGATTTATAAAAAAGGTCATAGAGGTGGAGATATTTTAGGTTTAATTTAGATCCACCAAGATAGAACATGCCTGATTGTTATCATCGGTCACCAGGGTGCATAAACCCTTTATTTTGAACATGTATGTAATAAGGTTACAATACAAGATAAAATACAAGCATTATCAAGAGTTGTAAATGAAGAAGTAAGTTATGGCTAAGTCTTCTAGTTTAACTACAGCTTCCACTATAGTCCCTCAAATGATAGTCAGTTCAACCATGCAACCTCCATTAACCAATAAACCTTGGTCTACTTGGTTATTTTTATCTTTATTTTACATGTTGATTGATAATGTAACTATGACATGTAATATTTGATCGAATAATTTTGTAAACATGCACACGTTGCATGTCTTTTTAATAGAGTATAATTTCAAAAGACTCAATTTTGACTAAGTTTATACATACACATATGACTTGAATTAATTATAAATCTCATTCTAATTATCATTAACATGTATTTTTATACTTTTGCATGGATTTGGAGATGATTTTATCCCTCCCCAAATCTATTTACACTTATAATACTCTTATTTTCAAGGATTATAAAATTTATCAATATAAGTTGAATTATTTTTTAATTGTCACGCAATTGTGTTGATGTTTTTCTATTCCAATTATGTGTAATTAATTGTGTTTACTTTCTTGGTGGTTTGATTCAATAATTTAAAGTGTGTAGAAGATATGGAAAAATTCTTATTGCTATCACTTATGTATATTGATTGAACATGTGCAATAAATATTGGATAATTATCAAATATCATTGATTATATGTAATCAGGTTGACTATTTTAATTTTATAAGTGTGTATAAGTGTTTTCATTGATAAATTCTTCTAGGTGTGAGAAACAGATATCTTAGATACCTCTCTTATTTGAGTTATAATCTTTTGAATAAGGGTGTGCAATATATACTCTAAATGGAAGTAATATCTAGCTAATACCTTAGATTCTATTATATCTATTCTTCCATAGACTACCCTATTATGTTTTCATGTGTGTGTAATAGATACTAGCTATAAATATTGGTATTAAGACACTAGTCCACAAAGAGACCAACCTAATAGTAATCCCTTTAAAGTCATAGAGCTTTATTTGTTGTTCTACTTTTCCCTCTTTTGAAGTTTATTTTAAGATCTACCCAATTAAGTATAATTTACATCCATCCAACTTAACTAGGTTTTAGCTTTATACTAGGTTTCATGCACCCATTCACACATGGTTGAACAACCTACATGCTCAGCTTATTATTCCACCACCTAGTTGTTCAACCCATACCTACAACTCATACCCTAGAGTGGAGTTTATATCCATTAAGATCCTAAAATTTTATATGTTACCTCATTAAATATTTGATATGCATTAAAACCATATCAACACATCCAAGAATTGATTGATCTGATCAACTTTACTTGTCATCTCAAACTATAGGTGACACAAATCATGCTTGAGTTATCTCACCTTGTGATCCACCAATTAAAACCTTAGGTAGAAGATCCATCATTTTTTATGCTATATCTTATTTTCTAGGAATTTGACTCAGGGTTTCATTATTATAATATTTACCCCTAGTTTTTAGTCCTATCATAACAAGTTTGGACAATGACAAACCTAACTTTTATCATTAACCTAACTTTGACCAACTAATTTTGTAATAATGTCAGTGTCAAATATGAAAACACAAATAATGAACCTATACTAAATTTATGAAAGATTTATGAAAATGTAATAAAATCATAAAAAATCCTTAAATTGTAAAATGCATAATAATTTTATGAAAAAATAGTAAAAAGTTGATAACTCTAAAGCTAATCTTCAAATCTCAAAAAAATTTACTATGGATGCCTTATATGATGGTACAAATCTATTAAAACATTATGTAAAAAATCACTCTAGATTGAGATATATAGGGTAAACAAAATTTTATGCCAAATCAATGCTCTGATACTTGTAATGAACTTTCTCACAAATTAAGCAATAAACCATAATATAACTCAAATACAACAAAAAATATGATAAGCCATTTCAAGAGGGAAACCTCCAAATCCATAAAATAATATATAATTCACATATAACATACAATCTATGATCCACACTCATCTATATATATAGAATGAATGGGGAGAGTTGAACCTATTCATACCACCCTTACATATTGATAAGTTAGCTTAAAGCAATAAATAACTAATGAATGCAAATACAAATGAAGAGTGTGCCATAGGTTAAGGTATTAATAGTTTTGACCTTGGTTATGACCCTATTTTTTTGTTTATTTTATTGTTTATTATTATAATCATGCTTAAGGAATGTATCTTTGAATATCTTCAGTTGTTGACACTTGGATGATGAAGCATCATCATCTAGTTCAATCTCATCATGATCTAGCTAGTCTTGAACATAATGTTTAAGCTTCATGCACATATTCATATAATGACCTTTTATATTATGGAAATCACAATATTTATTTTCTTTTTACCATTTCATGTTATTTTTATATTCATCAAAGGGTTTTGTCTATGGATATATAATCATGTTTGATGCAACAAACTTGTTAAAAATAGTTTCTAAAGATTATTTGAGAGCAGTTAAGGTATGATATTCCTACTTAGGTAGAGCCTATTTAAAGGTAATAGGTGGATTATTTTGATCATTATGAACATGGTTGTAGTCAATCACTCCATCTCTCACTAAATTATTATTTTTACTAAAAAACTTAGGCTTCTCATTGTGTTTTTTATTCTAATTTTGGGAGTCTTTAAAAAAAATCACCAAACCTTTTTAAACAAGGGTCTTCCATATTTGGATACCCTTCTAAATGATTTCATAAAAATTAATGAATGTCATTTATTGATTTAGGTTTTCCATAAATATATTGACCAATTACTTCTTTGGGATAGTGTAAGGGAGCCTACTAGCTAAACCCTACCATATTTGTAAGAAAGAAGAGAAGATTTCCCCATTTCATTGTTTAGAGTTTCAAAGGTCCATCATGATAAATTCATGCTCTACATTATAATAAAAAAATCCTCATAAACTTTTCTACAAAATCCAAAAACATGAATATATCCCTTTGGCATGTGTAAAAATCAGTTGAGGGATTGACCAACCAAACTTTTAGGCAGTAGTCAAAGTAGATAAGTGTCATTTTAGGTAGCCTCTTGACATGCCATAAAAAATTTATTGACATATTCTCATGTGTCTCCTTTTACTTTGTATTTTTAAAATTTAGGTGGCTCAAAATAAATATGAAAAGGCCTTTAGCATATATTTTCAATCATATAAGGGCAAAGATCTTTAAAATTTTACCTCTTATTTTGTCTTCTTATTTATAGAAATTTAAGATAATCTTTCACAACTTTCCATTCTTGGGAGGATGGTGTACTTTGAGTTGGTGTTCATGGATTTTGATTTGTGTTATATTGGGGTGGTGTAAAATCCTAGGTGTTATTCAATTGATGTTGATTGTTCAATGGTTGTTTATTTGATTATTTTTGATGGGATTATTGATCTTGTTCTAATCATTATTGGTGGATGTGGGTGACTAGGCCCACCAAATTTTCATTAAGCTATTTTTTTTCATCAAGGACAACAAGATTTTGATCTTTGTCATATTTATCTTCTAGAGTTAATTTTCCTTTACCATGTGTGATACAAAATTTATTATGATTTATGTTTTGGGAAGTAGACCCAACATTACCATTTTTCTATCTACCTAGTGGTTATAAGTAATATGTTCTTTTTTAGTAATATCTTATTTATTCTTGCTTAGAATGTGAGACAAGTCCTATGACATTGTAATCAATAAAAAATTGTGTACCTATCTATGTAAGGTATGAGAGAAGATTATCTTTGTGTTCAAATAGGTTTTACTCCATTTCCTTCATCAAATCTTAAAAAATCATGATCAGTCTTGAAAAAATCATTTCCTTCATCAAGGTATTTCATCTAATCAATTAAAGTATCATTACCATCATTAATAACATGTGATCAATGGAATTAAAATGGGTTATGACTAAAAGGATCTTTAGTTTCTATATTTTATTTATGTTTGAGTTGGTACCTTGTTTTGTGTGCCATGCTTTTGATTTGGATTTGTAATAACTATTTTTTATAACCAACATACTCCATTTATTAAAAGAAATAAATAGGGACCCAGTCATTTTTAAAATTCTATATTAGGTCTCTATTAGGACATAAATGAATTTAGATCTAAATATACATAGGCCTAAGTTCTAATTATCACTTTTATTTTTGCTCATTTTGGATAATAATTGAGGAAATTAATTCAAATTTTGGGTTTAATTTTATATCAATTTACTTGAAAAATATATCTAACCTCACTTTTCCATGTTTATCAAGTTTCATTTACTTTATACAACACCACTGAAATTAGCAGGTGTCCCTTCTTCATTAAGAAATTCAAACTTTTAAATTTTAGTGTTATGAAATATACATATTAGTGATTACCCAAGTACATGAGATTAAGCCAAGTTTCACCATCTTGGTTTGTCACAAGTCCTCATTGGAAAACTAATTCATGAAAATTAGTGACTTCCCAACCACATGAGATTATGCCAAATGTTACCATATTAGTTCATTGCATGTCTTCGACAAAAAAACTAAATCATGAAAGCTAATGACTAGATAACAAATCAAGATTATGCCCAATGTCAACATATTTCCCCATCAAAATATTTTATTCAATGTTATAAGTTATTCATCCTAGTGACAAAGAGAGTTTATGCTACATGTCACCATCTTGTTATAAAAAAAAAAGGTAACACAAATCACAGATTAAAAAGTTTGTAACCAAGCAATGAAGTAACAAGATACCATATGTCATCTTTTATACAATCAATATCCACATGTCAATCCTAGATTCTACCACGTCTATTCTAGAATAATAAGATACCATGTGTCATCACCTTGTATAATTTTTACACTAAAAAAATTATAAGAAAAATTAAAATCATATTCAAGCATTATTCTTCGACAAGTTATTTTCAATAAGGTCAAATATGATAGAAAAATAGTCATAGTGACATGACCATTGTTCACTTATATTCAAAATGATATTGAAGAAACAATCCACCAAGTATGTTATACAACATAATCACAAGCCACATACTATCAACTAGCATAATCAACTATAAAAGATAATGAAAATAGGTTATGACTAAGTAATATGGTGACAATTGTAAAAGTTGATAGATATTCTAAATCTTAAATATATGAATAAGAAATAAAAAGTAGTGATAAAGTGACATGTATCAAATAAATACCCATAAAATCTAATGTAATAAAATAAAAATTCAAATTTTGATAGACAGTTGACATAAATAGTTTCACTACAATTAATTCCCATGGATGGAAAATCATTGAAATGAATTAATAAATTATAATATAAATCCTTCCTTCTAAATTTTATTTCAATGCCATTTGAAAATAAACTAAAATTTGACTTAGATCCCTCTATTTTGTATAGTATAAATTGTTTAATCAAACTACATAGTTTGATTAACTATGGAAATGACAACCAAGGATAATGTTCTTACACTATCAATATACTATTTTTGAACTCAAGTGAAAGTTAAAGGACACTATATTCAATTAAAGTGACATGGGTAATAGGTAAATGAATTACTCAATTATTTATACAAAAGTGGAGAAGGCCAAATTTTACATCAATTAGGATGACTTACCACTTCATGAGAGGAAGTACATAGATTACCTTTTAGTCATCAAAGTAGTTCGAGTGCATAGAGTAGCTGTAAAACCAGATGTATTTCCTTGAATTGATGTTTTACATAAATTATTTACTTTTGGTATCTGTAATGATTATATTATCCATATACATGATAGAAAATAGTTAGTATCATCCATATTAGGTATAAATTTTGAGAAATATTATGGACGTTATAAATTAAACATAGTTTATGACTAGAAAATAATTTTAACTTTCTTAATAAAAATAATGTTAGGAATGTAGGCGTCCAATTTTCACTATTTTTGTGTTGAAATTACAATTTATAATCACTTTTTGTAATAACACATGAATCAAAATAAAACCATTGAAATTATCTAATTCATTTCCAAACATCATGTGCATATTCAAAACATGTTGGGGCATCCCTAATTGGGGCAATGCACCATAAGAAATAGTATAATCCAATTCTCTTTGATCAAATTTACTGCTTTGTAAGTGACATTTTCAACCAATTAAATGAGGTAGTTATTCAACTCTCAATATTTCACAAAAGGGTAATTCAAATTAATTGGCTAATCAAATATAATAAAAAAAGATAACTTCTCCCTAATTAAAAAATCAATGGAATTGGCTAATATTGGAATTATTCAAATTTAGAATTCAATAAGGTAGTGACATCATCATGATATCATGGGTTAATTTGTCAAAATTGGTAAAATATCAACATTAATGAAACAAATACCATAATTAATGTAATATATGCATCATTAATACAATATCTTTCTAATATATTTATGGCATTAAACCTCTAAAATTGAATTTATTCATAGCCAGACATCTCATTCTTGATCCAATGACTACAATTGGTTTGACCAAGTTATAAATAGAGGGTGACCCCTCTAGGTATAACAAGATTTTTGGTTCAAAGAATATCTACAAAAATCCTACAAAAGTTTCACCCTTTTAATTCTAATTTATCCACAAATCATTCAAATAGTGCTTGGAGAGATGTTTATGGCTTTTATACTATGACATTGATAAACAATTTGAGCTCTGGATCTAGGCACAAATATGTATGTGTGCTAGATTTGAAGGAAACATCCAAAGGGAAGGTAAAAAGGTCATGTTTAGATTTCTATTTTTTAATGTTTTTGCTGCAATTCTTTCCCATTATAAGAAATCATGGTCAAGGAGTTATTTTTCATGAATTTGTTTGATTTTGAATATCTAAATAAAAAAACTAACCCCTCATGTAATTATGATTTACATTTGGCATATATAGTGGGATCCATGCACCCCAAAAACCTCTTAAGGACTTTCTTGATCTTCTAATTATGACATAATACCAATTTTTAACATTGATTTATATCTTTTTTCCATTGGATTGTTCATTTTTTTACCTCCTAAGCATTGATGAGATCACTCTATGCATCAACAAGTTTATTTTTCTTGAATGGTGAGATTGACCTAATGAATGGTGGTTTCACATTTCTTGTTTCTCTTTATTTTATCTATTTTATCAAGAAATCAATGGGAATGAACTACATATTGGTGAAATCAACCTGATTATGGTGGTTTCACATTCCATTATTTCCACTATGTTTTCAAGAAATCAATGGGAATGGCCTACACATTGATGATATCAACCTACTAAATGGTAATTTTATGTTAAGATTTTATGTGCTTGCATTAAGAAATGGTGATATAACCTTGTGTATTAGTGATTTCATTTTAGGGATTGGCAAGATATACCTACTAAATTTCAACTTCCTACTCTTGGCTCTCTATATCCTTTCTTATTTTATAAAATTGGTAAAGGTGACCTACAAAATGGTGAGGTTGATCTGATAATTGATGAGTTCATAAAAATTTTAATTATGCATTTGTGTTTTCATTTTATTTAAAATGGTGAGATCATCCATTAAAATGGTGAAATCATCTTATTAATCAATAAAATCACAAGACTATGTTTTAATTCACTACAAAACCATGAGATCACCCTATATGACTTTTCCCAAGAGAAAATACTACAGAATTTCAAATTCCCTTACCTAAAACCAAATTACAACCCTATAATGTATTTAATATACATTTAGTGAATTAAAAGGATTGTTTTATTTGAATAAAAAATATTTTTTCACTCACATTTTGATTTAGTGCTTAAGCAAATAACCTAAATTTCATTTCAAGATTTTAAAATTCTTACTTTCATGTCATCTTTTTGTTTATATGGTTTTCTTTCTTTCTAAATTTTTATTTATCTAAAATAACATTTGGTCTATGATCTTATCTTACACATTTATGGGATCCTAAGAATAAAAAAGAAATGTTTTTTTTTCTTCATTTTTTTCTTTCAACTATGTGGGTTGGATTTCATCTCCTTCTCACAAGTTCTTAGGGAATGATGACTAGGGATTGATATCCTATCATTCATACCATCCATTTTCATCCAAAAAGGATATAAATTATTGATAGGTGTTGTTAGGGCATATAAAAATTCCCCATAAAGGGTTTCATTAAATCAAAGTCTTAATTGCTCAATGATAAGCCATTAGACATCACCATCGAGGAATATAGGGTCCATTTCATAAGGTATGTATCCTCTTATGAAGAACTTGATGCCTAGGTATTTTATTTAATGGATTTTATTCCCTTTAACTACTATCTAGTAATCCAAACAAAATTTTAAGTTATCTAAAAATTTGGTGGCATGATCACTAAGATGTGATAGTTGGCACGGTCGTAAAGGGGATAAACCATCTCATGAATAGCTTGATTTTGGATTGCTTTATAGGAACCATCATTGTCTAAAGAACCTTCACTGATATAGGGGTGCAAAGTTAATAGGCCCTAAATATTTCCTTTCACATACAAACTTTGAGATAAGGTGGGTTTTTCACCTACATTTAAAAAAATTATTAAATTTATAATCTCAAAATACATATATTAAAGGATCAATGATTATGATTCAATCCTATTTTTACCATTGAAAATAGAGTTCATTCTTCATGGATGTCTTGTTTTGATTATTTTCATAACCTATAATTGGTCATAAAATTTGAACACGATCAATTCTAACCAACATATATGTTATCCTATGTCTAATACCATTGTTATATTGCATTCACATGATAAGGTGTTATCTTACCAAAATTTTTGGGTTTTATTTATACCATATTCACATTATGTTGGCTAAATATACCATTTTGGTGTTCACTTAGTACCATTAGTTTATCCAAATTACAAAAATAAGTTTTGTCCATTTGGCACCATATACAGCCCATTTATTGTCAAGTCCCAATGGTCCTAATTGTTTGAACCAAATTAAAATTATAATGCAATTCCATTTTCAAAAAAAATCTTATTTAAAAATCATCCCAATTCCAATTTCAAAATTTTAGGTCAAGATCAAATTCAAGGTCTGATTGAGGTTAAAACTTTCAAAAAGGTCAAACTTTTCAAAAATTTAAAGTCGACCAAGGTTTGATATAATATTACAAATTTTTTAAATTCCAATGATCCATTTTGAATTGATTAGTAGATTTTATTTTCACACATTCATATTAGGTCAAAATAAGTGTCTTATTTCAATTTAGACTCAAGTATTAGTTTAGACATGTCTAGATAACCTCATAGTGGGTTTTATTAGGGTCCTTCTCTTGAGTAGGAAAAAATTAATGACCCACTTGGGAAACTCATAAATTTATAAAAATAGGGAAGAGGGGGAGGAACTAATTTAGGAGCATATTTAGTCTTGTGCAACCTTTCATCACTAAAAATAGAGTGTGCATTTATCTTTCCATTCTTTGATTTGCTTTGCTTTGCTACATTTTTGGTGTGTTTTGTGTGTTTAGAGGAAGTTTTAGGTTTGTGTTCCATTGATCCTTGCTCTTGGCACATTATTTTATCACTCACACTTCTATTTTAACATTAACCTTAAATATATTTTTTAAGTTATTTAGATGTTCAAATACTTCGTACCCATTTCTTTAGCAATTGGACTTGATAGTCCTAAGTTCATTTTGCCTAACTCACTTTATATCCTCAATTGAAATAAGAAATGGTTTATTCGATTAAGTAATTAACTTGATAAAGGTTAAATCCAATGGAAATTAATGATAAAATTATACAAGGGTCAAAAAATGGCCTTGATTAGATTGACATTGAATCAAATAGTGATGATCAAGAAACAAAACCCAAAATGGTCTTGGGCATGACACATTTGTATTTGACAATGTTTCTGGGTAATCAAAATCTTTCATTGGTTATGTATATATTGAAACATTTCCACAATGTTTTTAGAATTAAAATACCAAGATAGTATTGTACATTTTAATACATTCAACATAGTAACTTTAATTCTATTCAGGAAGGCAAAGCCTGACTAAGTCTTCATTACATCATCAATGGTTTTAAATGGAAATCAGTAAGTGAAATCATGAACATGTCTATGAATGTTGGAATTTAATTTGATAGTGTTTCTTAGAGGTCAAAAGACCAAAATGATCTTTGAATGACCTAAATTTCTTTACATAGTTGTAATCACATAAGTAAAACATGAAATAGTCTTTGAACAATGACATTTTAATTACTAGTGGTAATCAAGAAAGTAGAATCTGAATTGGTCTAGCTCAAGATGAGCCAATTCATATTTCCAAAGCATAAATGCAAGTTTGAATGGGTTTTTATCAGTTTTAATGGTGTTTTAGAACCATATAACTCTAAAATGGCCAAAACTAATTTACAAAATTCCATTTTATCCCCATTTTGGTCTATGTAGACCAAGTTTGACTCAAAAACCTGACAAGGTCTACAATATAACTATAAATGTGCATTTATTGTATTAACTCAATTAAAAAATAATATAAGATTGTTTTACATGAGCAAAGATGGATTTTATCTTTTTTATAGACTCTTTATCTTCTCTTATAATTTTTAACATGAATTTAGAATTTGTAGACTATGAAAAGACATTGGTAGAGTCCAAAGGTTTTCTTATCCCCATATACAAAAGTAAAATGGTTCCTATTTCATAGAGGTTGGGTCTAAACTAGAGTTTGGGGATATACAGGGACTAAAATGATGGTGTTTTTTTTTTTAGTCTAGGATTAGTGTGTGACTTCCATTTTGAAGGTAAAATTCTATGTGAGCCCTGTAAGCATAGAGTTGTTTGTTTTCTTCCATGTGGATTATTTAATAAGCCAAATTATGGTATAGACTATATTGTAATTCTATTTTGATAGTGAATAAAATTTAATCTCTATAATTATAATGTCAATTGTTTTAATAAATGCTTGTTTCAATGAATATTTGTGAACACATGCAACATGAGAGATAGATGGCAGACTTTAATTAGTTTCCCCCTCCTTGTGTTTGCCACCAAGTGGTATCAGATCAAGTTAGTATCCTTGTGGATTTTATAAACTTATTATGTGTGTTTTAGTCTCTAAGAAAAATGTCTATTAGTGGCTTTTAATTTTTTGAGAAGCTTGTATAGGTGGTTGCAAGTGTGTGAAAGATTAAAAGATTGAGTTAGTTTGTGAGAGACTTAGGTTGGGGTCCATTGTAGATTATGAAAGAGTATCCTACTAATTCATGGTGATATATGGAACTCAATATAAGGCCACATGAGATGAGTGAGTTTAAATAGATGTTGAAAATATTCTAGGAAATGTTGGATATGATGGGAAAAACTACACAAGGTACTGAAGGTATAACATTGTGTGATATAATGAGGAGGAGTTGATGGTGTGGTTTTTTTTCCTACAAACATGGATAGATTCTTTGGATAGAGTCCAAGAAATTAGAGGAAAATAGGCCAACATATGATAAATACTAGTTAAGGCTATTATGGATAAAAGAGGTAAATATTTTAATGATATTTATTTATTTTATGGATAATAAAATTCATAATAGCTCATGGCTTAGATAATTGAGCTAGAGATGTATTTTAAACATATAAATGCTGTTGACCCCATGAGGGTGAAGGCTACATGTAAGTAGTTGAGTACAATTAAAGTAGTGTATTGTAAATATCTCTAAAATAGGAGACAAAGGAAATGTAATCATAAGGATTATAAGTGGGAACATTTGATTTACAAGATGGAGGTTCAATTTTTTCACCCAAAATTATAAATGGGGTGGTTGAAGAAGCTTCATGTGAAGATGGTCGAGAGTGGATGTCACAATAATATTTCCATGAGTGGAAATATATATGGGGAACTATCATGTGAGTAGACAAATACTACTTTTATAAGTAGCATGGAGGTGCATATGTGAACCAATGAATAAGTTGTATTGGAAGACAACAAGGAGAGGCTTCTATATGTAGATCCTAGTTCCAATTTTTAGAACAATGGTGCGGAAATGAGTTATGAGCATCTCATAGATAGAGACATACTTTTGAAGGATGATGAAGAGATGATATATTTTTCATTGAAAGTTATATACCCATTGTGTGATGATGGAAAGTGGTTAAGAAGTCCCATTAGTGGGAAAGTACTGATTGGTCCTAGGTTCATGATGACAATAAGATTGTCACTTTTATTTTGGATGGTAGTAAGGTTGAGGACAATGAAGCAATGACATATGTTTCTATGAATTAATATTGTAGACATGTATATCTATAGGTGAATGAAATATTCAACCATTTATAGATATAGGTAGAAGAAATAAATATCCAATAAGGGTTACATGTTTCTTTGGAAAAAAAATTAGATGTGGATGTTGTACAAGCTAGTGCATACAAGGAGATGATAGTGAAAGTTCATCCATGTGAAGGAGATTAAATAAAACGTATATATGAGGAGAGGAGATCCTTGGAGGTGGATGATATAGATATTTTTAGAGACTATAATGAGAGAAAAAATCATAAGCAACATGTTAAAAGTGAAGAGGAGTTTAAAATGTCCTTGGGATGTGGTGTAGTGAATGATTTTTTGGAGGAATATTTTGTTTCTCCTAATGTGTTTATACATTATGCAGGTATATCTATAGATATGGTGGCTAATAATATGACTAAGTGTGTAAAAATATAGCTTGTTCATTTTTATGAGAGGTAGAGTGAAAAAGTTGTTTAAGAGATGGATATGGTAGTAGTGATAGGGGATCTACTTGGTGATGGGACTCCAACTATAGAGGAATGTATTCAAGCTAATTTAGAGATAAAATAATGTGATATATCATGGTAACAAGTTTGTTCTCAAGGATAAATATAGGTGAAGGATAAATTGTAGCTAATTGAGAAATAAGAACAACTGAATGTTAATGGCGATGACTTTGACAAGCTAAAAATTGACATGAAGTAAATTTGTAGAATTGTAAAGGATTAATTGGAAAAGTTTATTCTTAGATAAAATCAAGTGTATGATGAATAAATTTATGTTATATTTTTGGAGATTGAGGTTATTTATCTCAAAAAGTGTAAGGATTTGTTAATGTGTATTGCATCCCAAACATGTGAAGAGGAAGTTGAATTTATAGTTGAGATGGAGAGATTACTTGTTATATCTATGCAGATAAAAAAGGATGTGAAGGTAAATGTTGTCCTTGATGTTATTTTATGTGATATGAGATATCATTGGGATGGGTAATTTTATTTTTATTTATTTGTGTTGATATTACAAGTGATATTTGAGATTGCAACCATGAGAAAGTAGCTAAAAATGGTGGTATGTAATGGTGTGAGTGATCCAATAGTTGGTTGGATAAGGTGTTAAAAAATCGAAGGAGGATTTATGAGGAGGTGGTTGGTCTATGGTGTGTTTTATACCATATTGTAAAATGAGATGCATGGAATATAATCTTAGTTGTGGTGAATGAATGAGAGTGGGTTTCATCCCACAAGTGAGTTGATTGATAGTTGGTTATGCCTTTGGAAGAGGAGGATGGTATATTGTGGTTTGAATCTCAAAAAGGAGAGGAAGTATTTTGGGAGTGATCCCACAAAGAGTGGGAAAAATAATATAAATTTAAACAAAAGAGAAGATAAACTATCATGTAAGAGCTAGAAATGGTACAAAAAAAAGAAATATATTTAGTTGATTTTATTGGTATGTTAGAAGGGGATGTTATGATCACTTTGCCTCTTGACCAGAAGAGTGTATTTGATACTTATCCCTTTCATGTGAGTAATAGATCCCATTTTTAAACCTTATGTGTCTGATGTAGGATCATTTATGGTCTTGTGTTACATCATGAAAAATAAAGTGTGCAATCATCTTTCTATTCTTTGATTTGGTTTTGGTGTGTTTGGAGGAAGTTATAGGATTTTGTACCAATGATCCTTATTATTGGCACATTAATCCATGGCTCACACTTGTACTTCAACATTCACCTTGAAGAGATCAGTTAAGTTTTTTAGATGGTCAAATACTTAATACCCATTGCTTTCATAATTGAGCTTGATAACCCTGAGTTGGTATTTCTAGACTCACTTTATACCCTTAATTGAAATCAGGAATGGCTTATATAATTAAGTCATGAAATTAGGAAAGATTGAATCTAATGGAAATTAGTAATAAAAGTATGAAAGGGTAAATGAATGGCCTGGATAAGCTTGACAATGAATCAAATAGTGATGATTGGGAAATAAAGCCTAAAATGGTCTTGGGCATGTCACATTTGTATTTGATAGTTTTTTTAGTACTCAAAATCCCACACTCATTTTGTATACTAAAATGTTTCCATAGTATTATATAATTCAAATACCAAGATAGTATAGTGCATGTTAAAACATTCAACACAATAACTTCATTTATGTTCTAAAAGGTAAAACATGAATAAGTCTTCATTACATCATCAATGGTTTTCAATGGAAATCAGTAAGTGAAAGATTGAACGTATCTATGAATGTTGGAATTTAATTTGATAGTGTTTCTCAGATGAAAAAGTCTTGAAATAGTCTTGGAATTATTTATCTTTCTTCACATAGTTGTAATCACTTAATTATGAAATAATTTTTAAACGTGTGGTAATCAAGAAAGTTGAATCTAACTTGGTCTAGCTCGAGATTAGTTGATTCATAGCGATAAAGTGGAAATGCAAGCCTAAATGGGTTTTGTTCACTTCTAATATTGTTTTAGCACCAAGGAACTCTTAAAAGGTCACAACTAAGCTATAAGGTGCCACTTAAAACCTATTTTGGTCTATGTAGACCAAATATAACCTCAAGAAACCAATAAGATCTACAATATAACTAAAAATGTGTTTTTTATTTTATTATCTTAGTTATAAACTTGTCTAATCTTTTTTTGTTAGGAACCCACGAAAGCACCATTGATTACCATATATAAGCAACTAACATGCGGAATTAAACCAAAATCAGAAGTAACTAAAATTTGGAAATAACACAGAATATGAGAGACAATACACAACTTATATTAATACTCTTTCAAAAAAGAATTACAACAAAGAGATGCCACACTCTTCCACCTTACAGATTTGCCATACCAAGTGTTCAGTAATTCACCTTCAAGAGCTCACTCTCTCAATTACAGTCCCAACACACAACTCAAACACAGAGTTGGTGTTCACCTTCAACCAGTCAGTATCACTACTGCCAGTACACAAGTGCTCCATGCACTCCACAAGTGTTCCACACACTCCAAGTACACAATCATACTTCAAGTAGATCTCCCATGAACTTGCAACAACCTGCAACTCAAAAGATCTTACTTTGGAAGGAACTACCTTGCCTTCCTCTTTGCTCTCCAACTGAGTACACACCGTACTCCAAGTAGATCCCACCTGATCTTGCTCCCTATTGTGTTGCTGTCACCTTGATCTTGCTGCCACCTATAGATCAACCTGGTTCTACACACCTGCAAACCTTAGACCTCGCACACACATACACCTATAGATCAATGATCTTACTTAGAATGCAGATCTCCAAACATGGCCTTGCACTCCCACCAACCAAGATCCTACATACATGAAGAATCCTTCTAATTCTCCAAACCAGCACCCACACTTGGCACTATGGCACTAAGAGGAAGACACCATGCTCTCTTCACTCTGAAGGAGCTAATATTTTCTCTCTTACTCTCTAGCACAAATTACAATACAACCCATGAGTCTATTATATAGATCTCATGCAAACAATAATTAGATCCACAGCTTCAAGTCTAAAATTGGCCTTTTACATGCAAACAACTAGTTTGTTAACTAACTGTTCATGCAACTAATAGTTTTTGAACTACACAGGTGACCGACATCAGTCCCTGTCTGCCTAGAGGTGACCGATGCCGACCGATCCATGACGGACGTCAATTGGTCTTCTCCATTGTATATGACTGACATCGGCTAATCAGACTGACACTAGTTTTTATGTAACTCAGCAACCTCCTCCATGTTTGCATCAGTGAAGCTTTTAGCTCCACAACCTAACAATCTCCCACTTGGAGATAAACAGTTGCATTGTACCTATACCTCTACAACATCTAATCTATTTCCTAGCTTGTATCCCTCTTCAAGCTCAACCTTGAAGACCAATCACCACAAATCCTATGGTACACCTCCTATCATCCAAGTAACCTACCGCATCCACATCTACAAACCCATGTAGAAAAGAACTTGACCCTGCATAGCATGTCAACCTATTGCTGGTCCCTCTCAGATACCTAAGAATCCACTGAACTACCCTCTAGTGCTTCTTTCCCAAATCAGCTCTAAACTTTTTGATAGCACCCACTGCTTTGGCAAACTCAAGTCTATACCAAACCTCATGTGATTTCAAACACTAAACTATCTAGCCCTTGGTGTGCTCTGGTTCTGCATCCTACGTATTGAACCTTGCTAACAATTAATTCACATCAGCTCCCACTGGAGACAAAATCAACCTGTGATCTTCCATGTCTCTCATGCCAAAGAATTTTGCTGCTCCAAATTCCTCATGACATGCCACTGAACTAACCTTACCCTTAGCTCAGCAAAACCCTATATGTATGAACCTACTAGCTAGCATACCATCCACATATAGTAATAGGATAATGTTGTAATCATCATCCACCTAGTAAGACAAACACAATGGTTACACTGACATTAACTAAAGCCCTACTTTGTCATCCAGCTATCAAAACCTGTACAACTATCTTGCAGCTTCCTCAAGACCATATGACCTAGCCTTCCATCTCATGTGTCCATTCTCTCTATTCTTTAACTAAGGTATCCATTCATCTCAGTGCTTTCATACCAGCTGGCAACCCTACCAAATCTCCCATTTGGTTCTACGTCCTAATCATGCCATGCTCGCACTGTTTCCTGGATCCTTCCTGCTCTGCAGTAAGTAATGAGTATAAAGAAGAGGAACAACAAATTTAAGGCTTACTTACCCTTTAAATCATCCACATGGGTGTCTGAGACTCCTTGATAGCTTGTTGTCTACCCAAAATCCATTTCAGTGACCAACCTCGGTCACCAGACAATCTACATCTGACCAACATCAGTTCCCATGCAACTGTCCTTTTTGCTGATGCTAGTTTTTTGACTGACGTCAGTCTTACCTGGTCACTGATGTCAGTTCTCTAACTGATGCCAGTAGTCACCCTGCCTAACACCACTGGCTGTAGTCTACACATGATTGACATCAGCACTTGTCTGTTCAATGTTGGTTCCCCTTGATCGATGCCAATAACTGTGTTTACCTGTGAGTGATGACTTTTTACCCGTAAGCTCTCCATGGATTAAAACCCTATCCAAACCACCCTGCTCAGAGATGTCTAGCCTTCTCCACTGATCTCTATCAATCATCTCCTCTAAAAACACCAAGGCTTTCTAGTTCTTAAGTCTGTCAAACACATCTATCTTCCGCTTAAGAACATGCATCTCCTTCTTGCTCATGTGACCAAGCCTACAAAGCCATGTCTTCACAATAGAAGAAGAATCAATAATACAAGAATGTAGATAAAGAGTAATACTTTCTTACCACATGCTAATTCAAGTGTATCCACTGTGAGAGTTCTTGTACATCTCTCATCACCCAACTTACCTGAAGAAATTAGCCGCATCTTCAAGATTGGGACCTACATGATCTCTTTCAACACCCATGTCTTGGCTGCCTGCAATTTCAGCTTCACTTCCCCTTTGTTAATTCTTTGGCAAGGCACACCAGCCCCTAAATAAATCTTTACAAAGTCTCCAAAGACCTTAACATGGAAAAATACTCTATTTCAGACTGCATGGAAAGAGGTAACAGAATCTATAAAACAAGATTCTACTTTATCGAAGAAACATCCCAGAGCATCCTGTACAACAACACCTACAACATCTACTTCTTTAGTTCCTTCATGTTGATCTTGAACCAACCAACAATATTTCTTTACCTACTCTTTCTTTCCATAACACCGTAATTGACCATTCATGCTTTTCAATTCCTCCATTCTTAACTTACTTTCTTATACCATTGTTATACTCCCACTCAATCAGAAACCCCTGAGAGTGACCTGTAATCAAACACAAAACCTGCTCCCTACAACCTTAGCTCTGATACCAACTGTTAGGAACCCATGGAAGCACCATTGATTACCATATACAAGTAACTAACATGTGGAATTAAACTAGAATCACAAGTAACTAGAATTTGGAGATAACACATAATATGAGAGACAATACACAACTTGTATTAATACTCTTCCAGAAAAGAATTACAATAAAGAGACACCACACTCTTCCACCTTACAAGTTCACCACACCAAGTCTTTAGTAATTCACCTTCAAGAGCTCACTCTCTCAATTACAATCCCAACACACAACTCAAACACAGAGTTGGTGTTCACCTCCAACCAGTCAGTATCACTACTACCAGTACACAAGTGTTCCACACACTCCACAAGTGCTCCACGCACTCCAAGTACACAATTTTACTTCAAGTAGATCTCCCATGAACTTGCAACAACTTGTAACTCAAATGATCTTACTTTGGAAGGAACTACCTTGCCTTCCTCTTTGCTCTCTAATCGAGTACACACCATACTCCAAGTAGATCCCACCTGATCTTGCTCCCTGTTGTGTTGCTGTCACCTTGAACCTGCTGCCACCTACAGATCAACATGGTTCTACACACCTGAAAACCTTAGACCTCACACACACATACACCTGCAGATCAATGATCTTAATTAGCATGTAGATCTCCAAACATGGCCTTGCACACCTACCGACCATTATCCTACACACATGAAGAATCCTTCTGATTCTCCAAACCAGCACCCACACTTGGCACTATGGCACTAGGAGGAACACACCATGCTCTCTTCACTCTGAAGGAGCTAATATTTTCTCTCTTACTCTCTAGCACAAATTACAATACAGCCCATGAGTCTATTATATAGATCTCATGCAAACAATAATTAGACATCTAATTACAATAATTAGATCCGCAGCTTCAAGTCTAAAATTGGCCTTCTACATGCAAACAACTAGTTTGTTAACTAATTGTTCGTGCAACCGATAGTTCCAGAACCACACAGGTGACCGATGTTAGTCCTTGTCTACCTGGAGGTGACCGACACCGGCCGATCCATGACCAACATTGATTTCTCTTTTCCACTGTATATGACCAACATCGGCTCATCAGACTGATGCTGGTTTCTCTGCAACTCAGCAACCTTCAACAACCTCCTCCATGTCTGCATTAGTGAAGCTTTTAGCTCCACAACCTAACATTTTTTACATGAATAAACATGGGTTTTTTACTTTTTTAGACTCTTTGTCTTCTCTTGGAATTTGGAGCAAGAATGTAATGTTTGTAGAAGATGAAGAGACCTTGGTAGGGTCTAAATGTTTTCCTACTCCCATACACAAAATCATAATTGTTCATATTTTATAGAAGTTGGCTCTCAGCTAGAATTTAGGGATATAAAATGAATAAAATGACAGTGATTTTACTTTTATTGGTTTAGGAGTAGTGTGTGACTACCATTTAAAAGTAAAATTTTGTGTGAGCCCTGTAGGGGTAGAGTTATCCATGTTTATTATTGAATAATCTAAATTATGGCATAGACTAGATTATAATTCCATTGTGATAATGAATAAAAGTTATCTATAATTTCAATGTAAACTATTTGACAAACTTCTTGTGTGTCAAAAAATATTTTTGAACCTTTGTAACACATGAGATAGAATTTAAAATTTGATTAGTTTCCCCTCCTTGTTTTTCCACCAGAAACACCTAACTGTGTTTGAGGATATCCCTCTTATTGTAGGATCCATTCAAAACCAAGATAAAAACCAATTTGGGAGATAAATATGAAGCCATTTTAAGGTTACTATAAGATGGAGCTAATCTCCACCTAACTTTCCCAAGGAAAAATTATGTAGCCTTGTTCATATATAGGACATACCTCAATAGATAACTACTAGCCAAAATCAGCGTCTTGTTCAAAATATGATACTATATATAACATCATCTAAAAAATGAAAAGGTTAAATTATAGACCCTTCCCAATATGTCCAAATCATTGCTTCCATAGTAAAAAATATTAGTTAAGGTTATCCATATCAACTTGTCATTTATTTAAAAACATTCTTAGTTGTTACTTCATTCAACACTTCTTCATTTGTAGACCAAAACCAGTCATTAGAATAGCCACAAAACTCATTAGACAATCCTAAATCTAATATGGATACATTGGATCCTTATGAGAAAACACTCATAATGAATTATTCACAATAAGTTTTAAATAATATACAATATAACTTCTTCAATCATCAATAAGTTCTTTCAAATGCACAATAATTCCCTAACAATCCATAATAGAAAGTTTAAAACATACCACCACAACAAGTAGTGGGTAATTCATAACACATATTACCTAGTTGAGAATAATAGACCTACTCTAATTTTTAATAAAAAAATGTTACCTTTAAACTAACAATAGATTATGTCTATTTCACAGTCGCATATTCCTTAGAATAAGTAATAACTCCCCTTTTTTTCATCGCAAGTTCTTGTATATCAGTAAAAAACTCATCCAAACCAACAATAGGTACCATATCAACCATATGATTTAGGTAATAGGGTGAATATCTCTAATATAAACACAAAAAAATGGTGGATCCAAACTTATATCAATCCCAACTAAGCCCATCAATCCCTAAATGTTCAATAAATCACCTTCAATAACAAAGTGCTGCCAACATCCAAGAGTCGAATGAGATAAAGATATTTATTTTAGGGCTTCCAGTAGGAAATAAAAGAAAGAAGTATAAATCTAATGTCATATGCCCTTGTCCATTTGACATTAGTTACCTTTAATTACCTTTCCCACCTCACTTTGAGCTACCTAAGTTTCATAAATATAAATGAAAATGTGATCCAATGGAGCATCCATAATCATTCTTCATTTCATGTCAAGAATTAAATTTTAGTAGTATTTACTTATTTCACTTGTTTCCTCTCAGTCTGAGTGGACAAACCTTGGATTGTTTCATTCATTTACTAAAAGGATCAGTCACCACTATTGATGACCTATCATAAAAAAAATTTAAACATTTTTCATACAACATAGAACATGAATTAACCATGGTTAATTTGTGTAATTCTAAAGAACCTGGTGGAGAGATAATTTTTGCATATTCATAAAGATGGAGGGCCCTATGTATTCATTTCCTACATAATCTACCACATAAATAACTAACTAGTATTTTTACATAGAATCTCAATGCTGAAGTAGACTATAATTTAAAACCCCATTACACCAATACATTTAAATAAATCATAGACAAAGGGGTACAAATTGAAAATGCAATTGTTGATAAAGGCTTCATCAAAATATATTCTTAGAATCAAACACCTGCTCAACCTCAAGTGAAAATGCAAACTTAAGTAAGCTCTTATAAATACCTAAGGCTTTTAACAAAAATAAAAACATGGTTGTTAATGGATTCATAGAAATGAGGCATGTGCAAATGATACAAACAATACCTCCCCAAGACACCCCACCTAATTAACCTCTCACATTTTAAATGGAACCCCCATGCATGGGTCAATAGTAGCATAGAGTTTTTAGTTATCTCAATGATCCCATTAAAATAAATATTTCAAATTTCATTATAGATAATATGATTATTTTGTTGATTATAAACCATTTATAGAAGTTTAACCAAAACCTACATGATATAGAAACAATTAATATTGTGATTATGATTACATCAAAGGCCATGTCATTTATAGATGGGTAAAATTCAAATATATCATCTAGGATTTTCTTAAAAATGGAGAAATTGAGTTAGAAAAAAATGTTTTCAATACCAATCATAACATGGGCATCTAAAAATATCCCTTACCAAAGCACAATAATCAGTAGTAGAAGAGTCATCAAAACCAAGCTGAAGGCTAAAACCATAACCAACCTAACTATAATTGAGATCATGATTTCCACATCAACCAAGTCAGTTATTGTAATGTACCATATGATTATAACAATGTTATAGGTCATGTTACCAGAAATTATGTGGCTAATATTAATATTAATCCTCATACACCATATAAAACTCTTCAGAGTGTTAGCCCCTCTATTTACATCCTCCATCTACCTCTTCAAGTAATTCCCCACTAAGTTGAAATAATGTAGTTATGCCTCAACCTTCACAAATTATTATTCCTGGTCCTTCATTTATTTTGTCTAACTTAAGTTGTTCCTTGCTAAATTAAAATTATGTAGTTGCAATTAGACATCCATGAGTTACTATCTAAGTCCCTTTTCCATCTTCCAATACTAATCCTATTCAAGGCTTTGTGCCTTCTAAATCCAAACCATATCACTTATTATTTAGAATTAGTATGGTGTTAGTGAATAATTAAACAAGATGCCTACATATATTTCCCTTATAGATCTATTGTGTAGATCATAATTTCATAGGAAAATACTAAATGATCTACTCCAATAGTCCAAGTCACCAAATAACATTAGTCCTACTTGATTCTAACCACTTATGGGGTATTTTTTTAGTGGACTAGGAAAAAACATTTAAGGTGTCATTAAATGGGGGTGTTAAAACTTCTTCAAACATAGTTTAAGATACCACCAATGATAAACTTGCCTATGGGTCTTAGTTCAGTTCTAAAGAACATCATGCCTTCAATCAAATCATTCAAGATTTTCCAATAGTTTCTGTCACCTAGCCATACTTACAATTAGGAAATTATAATTCATCTTACCTAGGGGAACTTAAAGATCCAATATAAATAAATGACTCTACCATTTTAGGACAATTCTAATCTTTACCAACCATTTTAGAAGATAGTTCAACCCTTCTTGTGGAGGATACTACAAAAGTCAACATCGAGACTCTAAATGACCTGAAATGAGACATGTTCCTCATTAAGGAGGAACGTGACATATTTATATCCCTTTTGAGGGAATTTGTTGACATATTTTCTTGGACCTATTCCAACATGCCAGGTTTGTACCCTGCTTTAGCTATACACCACCTTGTTGTACATCCTGATGCTAAACCCATGAAGAATAAACTACATAAGATGCGTCATCACATTATTTTATTAGTGAATAAATTGTTGGAAAAACTCTTAGAAGAAAGATGTATTTGACCAATCGACTACTCAAATTAGATCTCAAATAATGTGCCAATTAATAAGAATCCAAAAAAGATCAAAATCTACACTGATTTCAAAGATATAAACAAGGCATACCCGAAGGATGTCTTTCCTATACCAAACATTGACATGATTGTTGACTCCAAACCTAGGTATGAAATGATTTCATTGATGGATGGATTCTCAAGATACAAATAGATCAAGATTGTACCAAAAGACCAATATAAAATAATGTTCACCACTCCATGGGTAATGTTTTGTTATCAAGTTATGCCATTTGGTCTCAAGAATGTTAGGGCCACATACCAAAGATCCATGAACATTATATTTTGTGATATGATGCTTGACATTTTTGAAGACTATTTGAGAGGCTATGTGAATACAAGGTCAAACTCAATCCTAAGAAATGATTTTTTGGAGTTACTTCAGGAAAATTATTAGGCTTCATTATGTCTCATCAATGTATTGAAATCAATCCAGCCAAAGTACAAACTATTATTGAGATGCCACCACCTTAAAATTTGAATCAACTCCATAGTTTAAAAACTAAGATCCAATCTATCTAATGTTTCATTTCTCATTTGGTCAAAAAATGCCATCCATTTAAACAATTATTGAAGAAAATTGTCATATTTCATTGGGATGAATAATGTTAGAAAGCCTTCTAGCACATCTAAGACTATCTTGCCAATCCACTTGTTTTGTTACCACCAATGCCAAGAAATCTATTCTTATTTTATCTATCTAACAAAAAAAACCCTAGGGTCACTTCTAACTCAGCTTGATGATAATGGAAAAGAACATGTCATGTACTATCTAAGTCATACATTGGTCATGTATGAGCATTATTATACACCCATTGAAAAATCCTTTTTATCTATGGTATTTATAGCTCAGAAAATGTGACATTACATGCTAAAAAATAAGACCATAGTTATTTTTAAAGTAGATTTTCTCAAGTAATTACTAGCTAAAGTAGATTTTAAAGGTTACATGGTTAAATGGATCATGCTTCTGAGTGAATTCAAGATAGAATACATCAAATAGAATGCTATCAAGGGATAAGTACTTGAAAATAAATTAGCTAAAGCTCCCCTTACAGATATTGAACCCCTAAATTTTTGATTCCTAGACAATTCCATTATGACCACAATTGGAAAACCTCTTCAAGAGTAGCATTTGAATCTGTATTTTGATGGATCAATCATAGCACATGGATTGAGGGTAGGCCTATTATTTATTACACCACAAGGGGATCATATCCTTAAATCATTTTGTATTAGCTTTCCTTGTACCAACAACATGGCTAAATATGAAGCACTCATTATAGAGCTTCACTAAATATTACAATGGAATATTCATCATCTCAAGGTTTATGGTGACTCTTAGTTAATCATTAATTAGGTTACAGACCATTTTTAGACTAAAGATAAAAATCTACTACCATAAAAGGCCATGTTTGACACTCTCAAATAATAGATAATAGATGTACAATTTAAAAACATACTAAAGGAAAATAATAGAATAGAAAATGCCATGTCCACCATTGGATCCTTGATTTTCATCCAGACAAGGCAAAAAATATCAAACCCTCATTAAAAATATTCTAACACTAGCTCATAAACCTTCAACCATCACAATGATTTGTGATATTATTGGTCCTAAATCTATATGTTATTTATAACTTTATGCCTATTTTCATGACCATATTATGCCATCAGACCTATCATATACATAAACCAAGGCCTTTACCCACCATGTCACATGATATACCTTACTTGGACCAACCCTTTATTATTGGAGCTTTGATGGAACTCTACTTTATGGTTTAACTTTATTAGAATCAATATTAGCATTATGGGAATTTCATGAAGAGTATGTGGATCCCACACAAGTAGGGTCATCTTAGCCAAAATTCTCTTATGTAGTGGGTACTATTGGAAATTGTAGATGCAGATGTAGTTGTGTATGTCAAAAAGTGTGATAAATGTCAATGTCATACCAATCTAATTCATGCCCTCACCAAGACTCTAAAGTGAATGCTTACACCCTATCTATTTTCAATATGGGCCTTCGATCTCATTATGAAGATAAACCCAACCTCATCTAATGGACATAAATCAATACTTATTGCTATCAAATATTTCCTTAAGTGGGTTAAATCTATACCCCTCACTTACGTGATTAGAAAGCAAATTTCCAAATTCATCTTTAACCATCTCATCTACCATTATGGTATCCCATCTGACATTATATATGATAATAGTAGATTTTTCAAGAATAAGGATGTCAAATTATTATGCACCAAGTACAAAACTACTCAACATTTTTCTTCAGTATATTACCCATAAGGTAATAGCCAGGCCAAAACATCTAATAAAACCATTTTCAACATCCTTAAAATGATTGTTAATGATGTCATATTCAATTATCACCTTCAAATATTTCATGCCCTTTGGGCATAATGCACCAATTACCCTACCCCAATGAGATCCACTCCATATTCCATTTTTTATGACACTGAGACCATTATTCTCATTGAGGTTGAGTTACCTTATTTGCATATTTCTTTGAATCATGTCTTAGATGATTAAGATTATCGAGCCACCCACCTAAAAGAGTTAGATTTACTTGATGAGAAATGCATTATTGTAATCAATAACCTTCAAGCATACTAGAACTAACTCTATGATCACTATAACTGGTGGGTCAAACATAGAGAATTTGAATTTGGCGATCTTGTTATTAAATAAAACCAATAAAATACCATGGCTAAGAAGAAACCCAAAGGCAAGTTCAAACCTAACTGGATAAACCCATTCATCATTATTTCAAACTATGGAGATAGATCATACAAGCTCTCTACAATAGATGGGGATGAACTAGATAAGGTGATGAACATTATACACTTACGTTACTTCACTTAAGAGACCTTAAGTATTATCTATGATTCCCATTTTCATTATACCATAATTTTAACATTTTTATTTTTATCATGTATCATTCTACCATACCATATATTATTCAAGCATACCTTTCATTTCAACCAAGCTATTTTCATCCTCCCTACCCAACCCCTTTGACCTTGGTTGCATTTTATTGGTTCCACAGGCACTTTCAGCAAGAAGATTCATATCAAATTTTAGCAATTGATCCAATATTATAGATAGAGGCCATATTTTGAAGCATTCTGATAGTGGTTTGGTAGTTGTATCCTTCATTTTCTATTTCATTTTATAGAAGTGTTCCTGATTATAACTACCTTTGGGAAAGTTAATGTCTCACCATTGTACTACTAATTATGACCACCTATGGGAAAATTAGTATCATTGACCTATTCTATTATTTCCTTGTTATAACCACCTATTTGAAATTTAGGAATAACACAATTTATCATTTCTTAAAGTACCACCTTACCATGCCTATGTTGTGCTATTTCATTTGCCTACTTTGCCTAGTTTATGACTTTGTTACTACACTAGCTAGTTTCCTCTATTATAAGGTGGAACTATAGTGACATGAGGTCCCATCCTAGGACTATGTAGGTATCACTTGATTCCTATTGAAGTCAACTCAATCACCTGTTGCCATTCTATCATCATTTTGCAATCAATTTTCAGGTTTGAATGCTCTCACTTGTGAGCTTGGATATTTTAGTATATTGTAATTATTGATTGAGTAGAAATACTTATTCAATACCAAAAACATTCAAAACTGATCTAAAAAATCCAAAAATAGATCTATCACATCATTAACCACTTTTTTTCCTTGAGGATTCTAGGTTCCCTAGATATTTTAAAAGAAACCACTTGTTATTTAGTTTGCCCATCCTTATTGGCCTCACATCCCACACTCTCACCATTTTATGAGTTCATTCTCATATTTCCTCTACAACATCAATCATGTTTTTTCTAATCATTTTATTTTATCCTGTATCCTAGGAGAACTACATTTAGCTTTAAGTTTTTTTTAGATCTTGCATCCATGGGACTATGTAGGCAGTGTCCACTTGCCTAATGCATCTAGAGTTAGCTCAGCCACCCCTTACTTTTCTTCTATTCCCCCATTTTATTTGTTTATTTTATTGTCTTATATCACCTATGGGAAATAACCATCATCTTATTTATCCTCTATTTGTGCTAATATTCTGATTAACCATTATTTATCTTTATTTCATTTTATTCTCTTTATTTAATTTTGTTCTTTCTTTTCTTGGTGTTTTGTTTTTTGTTTTCTTGTATACCTATTTGTTTACTTTTTGTTGTGCCTTGATTCAGTTTATGTGTGATCACCAGATGATTCCTTATGCATTATTTTTGAATCCATCCATATTCCTACGTCAATATTGTCACCATGTTTTTTATCATCACTATATTTTTTAATGGTTTATTCGATTGTGTGTCAGTCCTTATGCATATTTCAACTATGTTATCATGGTGTTTTATCATGATGCCTATCATCACATGCTCAATGAAACATCATCTTAGGAATACTACAATGAAATTTAGAAATGGTACTCCTTGGCACCTTAAAAACTCTTGATCTATCCAAATCATTATAAATACATAGTAATTAACTCACAAAATAATTTTAAATCCTTGCTACTTAAGATGTGCATCTCCATACTAGTAGGTTGCCTAAATTTATATTTCTCCTTTGTAGTTATTTACCATCATATTTTCCATCATCATTCAATCAATGATGATAACCACCTTTGGGAAAATCATTTTATCCCATCCCACTTATATTGCCAATGACTCTAACTACCTTTAGACAAATCTTTGTGTATCATCCCACCTATAGAGCTAATTATTATAACTACCTATGGGAAAATAATTATGTTTTTATCTATTTGGAGGTTAGTGATTATAACCACCTATAAGAAAATAATAATCTTTCCTCTACCCAACCCAAGCAAATTTTCATTATCATAATGTTTATAACTGCCTTTGAGCAAACCATTAACTCTATCCACCCAACTTGGGCATGTTTTTATCCTACCACTGATTATAATTGTCTATGGGTAAATCATTGTTTTTCCTTTCATTAATATAACCACATTTCAAAAAATCATTATCTTGTTACCTTAATCCTTTTTCAATGATTACAACTACCTTTAGGAAAATCATTATCTTTTTTTGTCCCACCTATGCTGATGATAATAACAGACTATGGGAAAAACATCCTATTTATCTACCTAGCTAGGGTAGATCCATACATCACTAATTATAATGACCTATGGGGAAATCAATCTTTTCAACCCCATTTCATACTTTTGGTCCCATCATTTCCTCCTTTCAAGGGACTGATTGTTGACCCCTTTTGCCAATCACTCCCTCAAGGGGGTACCTATAGTTTATCCATTATCATCAACTTAATAGGCTTAGAGGACATTCTCAATATTTGAAAAGACATTACTATGCCTATATATTTAAATTATTTCCCAAATAAGGGAAAACTATAGATACCTAAAACTAGCCAAAACTAGCATCTTCTTGGACTTTAGATTGATTCCTACCAACCATTACAAATTAAGCCTATGAATCATTGAACATCTCAAAATTAATTATGTATCATTCATCGAAGTTCATAATCGTTTTGAGACATCCCTAATTAGGTTATATTATTATGTGTAACAAAAACCTCTAATGAATTCATCCCTAATCACCTTGTGGTATCACAACATTTAATTTGGCCTATGAACCTATTATGTGGGGCACTTGCACACTTAAATCAAATATTGAAAATGATAAAAGGCTAATAAAAATTAATCAACAAGCTAAAAAAATTAAATACCTAGCTTAATTATCTATTTGAAATTAATGAAAATCTAAAAAAGGAAATTCAAAAATTTAAAATATCTTAACCTTTCATCATTGCCTTTATGAGTTATCAAGATCTTTGAAAATATCCTAAAATATCTATTTGGAGAGTCATGCCTAATAATTAAAAATCATAATTGCTTGACTACTATTAACTCTATTTGGGTTATATTTGGCTTGCCTAGGTTTAGTTTGAACCCATTCCAAGCATTAACTCAACCCTAACTCACCTTGGGTGAGAGTTAAATCATTCGGCTATAAATACAAAGCCATGCCAATTGAATTTAAAAAGCTATCATAAACCAAAGTTATAATGAAAATTTGGAGAGAGACATAAGCTATTTTACTACAAGTAGTGTTATAATTCCAAAATATTAATCCAAGCCACATCAAATCTAATGGTGTCAAGGAGAGGAGTCAAAAAACTTCATTTGCCAAATACTTCTTGATGCACAAGTGGAGAAAGACACTCAACAAAGCATCTGTAACTCCCAAAGAAGGTAAAGGATTTGTCTATTTTATGTTTTAGTTATGTTTTCATATACTTTTTGTTACTAATCCCCCTAATTTCTAGGCTAGGAGTGTAAATGTTAGTGTTTTTCTCTATTTGAGTTTTTGTTACTTGAACTAACACTATACTAAACTTCCCTCTTATATTCTTATGATCACCATGATAGTATATAAAAAGAGTTTTAGAATATGAAACTTATTTGTATTTTTAAATATTATGCACATGTTTCATAACATATGCACCTTAGATATGTCTCAATCTAAAATTATGTATAGTAACAGTACCAATGTATATAACTCTACCACAACTATGAATCTAAATCATATAACTATATGTTTTGGCCAATTATAAAAATTATGTGTGGAGAACATGATTATAAATAATGCACCCACTATATATGGAGAAATATAAAAATTTATATAAGAACCATTATGGATAACATATTTCCAAGATATTCCTCCATTATAAATTGAGAATGCTAAATATTAAATAGGTGTGGATAACATGCTTTCAAAGCATTCTCCCATTGAATCTAAAAACTAATATAATTATCATATATTGAATGAATTTGGAGAACATGATTTGAAATAATATCCCCACTAAATATGATAAATATGAATGTGTGGAATCCATGCCCATATAACATGCCTCTGTAAACACCTAAAACTGGCCACTAATGACCTCCAACCAGGCATTTTACAAAATTCTATCAAAGCATCATAATTCGGCCTGAAACACTAAAATGTGCTAAAATATTTGAACCTATTATATATAAGTGAATATTTTGTTTAGATTATCACTAAATGAGAAAATGTAATTTATGAGACAACTAACTTTGATCAAATCATTTTGAGTCAAAATGACATTTTTGAACTTGGGTGCTCTAGATTGTTAATTTCTATCAAATTTCTTACACGAGACATGTGCCCTTGTTATTTTGTTTTGGAAACATATTAAATGGGATAATAGATCCAATTCATCTAAGATCATATCTTGATTCCAATCCATTCAAAATTGAGCCAATAATATGACATTCTAACCAACCAATTTGATTAATTTGTGCACCAATTGCCAAGAGTTGTACCAAAATTGATAAATTGGGTTTAACGCTAATTAATCTAAATCAAGATCCTAATTAAGAATTTCATGAAACTTGTTGAACATTTATTTTTGGAAATTTATTATGAGTTTTTTCATCATCAAGTGACATCATTTCTTGGAAAGACATCCTTAGGCCATAAATGCATAAAATATCTGATCTAGCCCTCCCATGCCTCATTAATCCCTTCCATGCCTCTTTAATGACTCTCTATCCCAAATATTTATGATGTAATTTATTTAATTTGGCCTCAAAAATTTAATTAATCCTTAGCAACACACCTTCATCATCAAATGCATGGTTTAAGTTCATTCTAATCATTTTGTAAAATTTATATATAAGAGGCCTTGTCTATTGAATTTAGAAGCTCTCTTGGTGTAAATTTATAATGCTTAAAATCCCTCTCAATAAATTTATGTAGTGTTATAATTCCAAATTTTTGAGCTAATCCAAATAAATCATAAATCCCTTGGTGACAAGGATAGAAGGAGCCAAATAACTCCTTTGATGAGGACTCATTGAGCACAAGTTGAGCAAGCCACTTCAACAAGCTCTTTGGAGCATCCAAAGAAGATGAAATATTTATTTGTATTTTGAATTATATTTATGTTTCTCATTTAGTTTTGTTATTATTATCTCCACTTTAGATAGGCTTAAGGTGTTAGCATTAGTGTGTTTTGTTTGGATTTTGATTTCATTCACTAACACCATAATAATCTCCCCTTATTATAATCCTATGTTCAGAAGTGGCATGCCCGATGGGACCTAGCCTCACAAATTTTATCAAGTAACACCTACAAGTAACCTAATAAATATTTTCATGTAGGATATTTTCACCTACAAGTAACCTAATAAATTTTAACAAAAACACATTTTTATGGAAGTCATAGTTTTGTTACTATGGAGTCATAGGTGTGTCCACTGGACCACAATCTCACCACTGACATAGTCATGAGTTTATCATTTCAAGTCATGATATTGTGTTTAAATTATGCTTTTATACTAACCTTCTCTCTATCTATAGATCCCATAGCTATATTATAATATTACTACTCGTAGGTAGTGATATTGAAATACCATAATTTGTTAGTAGCGATATTGCAACATCATTACTCTTTAAGTAGCAATATTACAATACCATGATTTGCTAGTCATGATATTATAGGCAAGACACTAGAATTTAATAAAAAATAATTCAAATCTTGTAGTGTCGGTATTTCACTGTGACTTATGAGATTGTTAGTCTGAGTAGTGATATTGCCTATCTGAGTCATGGTTTTGTAGAGTAGTAAGATTTCATTGTGGAGTAACGGGATTACAATGTGTGAAACCTGAGAGCTCAATTTTCAAAGTTTTTTATTTCATTTAGAAAATTGATTTAAGGCTAAGCAAAACTTTAACTTTTTCATTCTAGGGTAACTTGAAAAGTGATCAAAACAAACTTAATCTAGTCTTTTTAACATATTTTTAAGGGCTTAAAAAGGATATGAACTTTAATTTTAGTGCTTAAGGAAACACTTAGATGTTTACTTGAATAGTTTTTAGTTTTTATTTATAATTTTTTATAATTTAAAGCTAAGGGGATAAATAACACCACCACATATTTCATTTATTGATTTAAAATTGAACACATTTCAAGTTATTTTGCAAGTTGTTTATCTTTGTTTCTTTAGTTACTTTTGATTAGACAAATAGGGAGTTATGTGTGTATGCTCTCCCCCTTTCCCCTATATGGAATTTATGGGATAAAAGGCTCCAAATTAATTAAAAATTACCTTAGTCTAAGGGCATAAAAGAGAAGTTGTGAAGGCTCTCCCCAAGACCTGCATGGCTTGGGTGACCTAGAAACAACCTTAAATCTCTTTTACTTAGTATTTATTTTATGCATCTTGGATTTTGAGGGGGATTTCATCACCTCTCATAAGTTATTTATGGAATATTTGACCAAAGGTTTCATCTCATAGAATCATCTTCAATCCCTCTCCATGGGGGTATATAAACAGGGATCACCCCACTAGGATGATGATTTGAGTGGTTAAACCATCTCTTATCATTGGGGATAAGCATGGGACATTTGAGTACATTAGACATCACACTACAATGAGTGAGTGATGGATGTAGTAGTTTTAAAAAGGGTAAGACCTTTTTACAACAAGCCAAGTGTCATAGACCCAATTGATGTGTTTGTTCTTTTGTATTTTGATGTGAAAGTCTTATGCATGGGATCCATCTAGATGTTCAAAAACTTGCTAGTTAGCTAACCCCACTTTGTCATACCTTATCATTTTAGGATTTAAGATGATTAGTTAGCTAATTTATCTTTATCTTAGATTACTTAGTATTAGTTGGATTCAAAATTATTTGTTAATGAAGGGTTACATAACCAAACACATTGTCCACCATTTTCTTGAACAAAGAGGCATTATGTTGCCCAAGTGAAAATCATCTTTTTCCTTATTCAAATATTTATCATCAACTTTATGTCATATCTTCTAATTTGGTGTAGTTATGCTACCCATTTGAGTGTAGACCATTTTCCACATTTTATTAAGTCCTTCGTTGATAGTTTAAATTCAAAATTGGACTCTTCCAAGTTTGAAAGGTTGATGTGTTAAATTGGGTTTGCCAATTTGTACTTGACTTGTTTTAACTTGATTTCAATTTCCAATTTAATTCATGGTTATTTTTAGACTCAACATCATTGTCATCATTTGGGAAGACTCAAGTCATCTTGCATATTAATAATGCTTTGATTCCTAGGCTACATTGTATATTATTCGTCATATTTTTCCATTTATCTTGAGTCCATTTGATAAAAACACTTTGGCCTTAAAGATTTATCAAACATTCTGTGTGTATATCATTTCAGCTAAGGAGAGTAGTGTTATGCTACCAAAATTAAGTTGAGACCATTTTTACCTTAAAGTGGTGAAATAAGCATTTATCACACATTTTGAGTATTTTAGAATGGCTACATTGCTCAAATTATTTTGAATATTGTTTCATAGGCCTATTCTCATAGAGTAAAAGTTTTTTCCAACATTCCAACCAATTTGTGTTTTCTTTGAGAGACTTTTTATAATATGGTTATGTCATTCATCTTTGTCTACCTTATTGATTAAAAGAGTCTATTTTGTGTCAGTATTTATGAGAAAATAAACTATCTCCAAGTGCCTTTTGTTTCATACCTCATACTTATTGATCAAGTTAATGTCCAAGAGTCAAATTCCTATTTTTTGTTAAAAGTGTTTCAAATTTTTTAGATTAAATATCTCAACTTTTAAAGTCTAGATTTTGATGCTATTTGGATAAAATTCCTATAATGTACCTTTTTTTTATACTAGCTTTTGATGCCGTGTTTGGCCAAAATTCCTAGAAACTTTTGTTTTTCTTGGATTATACTCATTTGAAACACTTTGATCCTAGAATTTGGCATTTTTATTTTTGGTCCTTTTACTTGACCTTTTTGTGTGAACTGTGTAATGTTGGATACTTAACATTGGCTTATTTTATCACAAATTATTACATCAAAAATTTTAGATAAGCATATCCATCCTTTTGACTAGGTTAGACCAAGTTTGAACCTCTTTAGACATCAGTTTTTAAGAGTTTAAAAAAACTCTATTCCTCACTTGTAGTGGCTTCATGTACAATTTGGGATTTAGTAATATAGTTGTATAAGAAGAAATGGTTCAAGACCCTATGTAAACAATGTTTCTTATGAGACAAATCTTTATCCATATTATAAAACTCAAATAGGGTCACAAAACCAAGACCCATTAGTTCATTATTTGGTTAACACACCTCCATACTTAGAGAAGGATTAAACACAAATAGAGTAATACCTAGTTGTGGTACTTATAGATGAAGAACCATTTCCTCAACAACCATAATGTGTTACTACACCATCTATGTATGATCCTTATCTATTTGAATGTCACTTATTAGAAAATAAGGATGAAATTTTGGTTAGAGCTATAGAATTAGTGGCTATGTTTATGATGGATTTTCCCCATGAGAATTTGTGAAGTCTAGTAAGAATGCCTTATAAAATATTGTATAGTCAGTAGGCTTCTTATATCAAACCTTTAGATCTAGTCCAAATGACATATTAGGACCCTGGTATACTTATCAAAGGAAAATACATCATAAAGGATCACTTTATATAAATACACATAGCATATCAAACATACTTGAACGTAGTGCATAATATTAATCAGATGACCATGTCAAAGAGGCCTCTTTTAGATTTAGTTCCTTAAATAGGAGTGTTAATTGAATTGAATGGTTGAAAAAATTAGGGTGTAGACCCATTCACATAAATAACTTTGATTGATAACTTGTTTCATACCCCAACCATAGAAGAAGTGTCTTTTTCTTCTATGAAAAATAATGTCCAAAACATATTGGATGATACACAGTGACATCCAATCCAAACCAAAGTGGTGTAAGTACAAAAATAACTAGTCCATAAACAAGTTTACCTTTAGTCAAAACCATGACTAGTTTTCCAAATTAAGGAGTAGGAGTTTATATGTCCCAACCTCAACCAACTAATACCACTAATCCTTAACCACCTTCTTCTTCAATAACTGAACCAACATGATTAGGTAGTCAGCTGGTGATTAATACCATGCCCCTATAACAAAATGTAATGAATATTAATCAATATTTAATGAGTAATCTTCCATAATAGTAGGCATAATCCATAATATTGATGTAACAAAGGTATAACATATTGTCACCTTAATAAAGGGTAACCGATGTTCTACCTCATCAAGTAGCAGTGAACATACCTCTTTCCTCATAGACCAATATACCAATTTAAATATAAATTATGTCAAACCAATGATATAAAAATATTGGTTAGTGATAAATACCAAATATTCAACAAGCATTAATTCCTAATAAGGATTAGTATAACCTAGATGTTCCAATGTTCCTCAAATACTGATCGGGCAACCTTTTCCTTTTTTGAAGAATGTGTCCCTAGTTTAAAGATAGGGTCTTGGTTCACAAGTACCCCCTCAATTGAAAGATTCAATTAGTTAGTATCATGTCCCTATTCAACCATAAAAATCATATTATTCTTATATTATTCCATCTCAACCTCAAAATCCCCAAAATTAGACCTATTTACCTAACCCAAACTATAATATCATACTATAATATGTGCAAATTTAACAATAAAATATTAATCCATGTATGCATATTCCTAATCCATTCCCCATCCAAACCACCATACCCCAAAAAATACCTCCATTATACCTTGGTCAAAGTGCTCCACTTGTGACCGCTCAACCATCTACCCAAGCCAATATTCCCTCTAGTTTCCTAGCCCAAGAACTACAATAGATGAAGGATACGATTATTATCATCCATGTTGGGAAACAAACAAAAAAATTTAAGTTGGATAATATGTGTTTTTATCTATTTAACATGGATTACTTGTAGATACCATTTATTCTAGGATATGAACCATCAAAATTTGACAAATATAATGGGAAAGGTGACCTCAAGGCTCATTTAACATAATTATTTGTTGCATGCCATCTAGTGGCATATAAATATATATACCTTTTTTTTTGTTCCCAAGGATTCTAACAAGATAAGCCTTGGAGACGTTCTTAAATTTGCCCAAGAATTTAGTATCAAATTTTGATAATCTTTTAGACAAGTTTGTGCAACACTTTTCATATAATATAAAACATGAGATTTTTTTGTTAGAATTGATTGAAGACAAATAAAAGTCTAGTGAAAGTTTTTCAAGCTATCTATAATGATGGAGAGACCTTGCAAGTCAATTAACCCATAGCATACTAGATAAATAATTAGCTACTATGTTTACCAAAAAATTTCACAATGAGATATCCTATCATCTAAAAACTATAGTGTTTACATACCTTTAAAGAGATCATTGATAAAGGTTTGTTGATTGAGTGAGACCTTATTAACAAAGAAATCAACAAGCTTACCTTGTCAAATCAAAATCAAGGTATCAATCAAGGGAATGGCCAAAACCAACATCAAGTCCAAGTTTAAGCATCACAACTATCATAAGCTAATAACAATGATATATCAAGGTAATTTAATCACAAAAAAAAAGTTTTTTTAAATGAAGTAACAGAGTCAAGACGTGTCTAAATGGTGAAAATACCATCTAATTAACCTATGAATCATATTCAAATTACTCCTAATCCATGACCTTTTTAGTAAATATAGGAAGTGTAATAGTCCAGGCCTGTGCAACTAATGCAATAACATTTGCCATTACAAGATCATCCTCCAAGGAGAATACTGCCTACTCATCACATTTTTAATGACCTTAGACAACCTATTAAATTTGTGTTTCATAAGCTCTCTACCTTTAATTTGATTTGCTAGCTTATATCGAAACATTATCCTCAAAGCATCATATATCCTAGTTGGTACCACCAAAATGAATTCTATGAATATCATTGGGTTAAAAAACATAATTTACATCACTTTATGCAAAGTAAACATTTAATTTAGAATATGTTAGAGAATGGGGAGATAACATTGGATGGTGGTGCTTCCACTTCCAACCAGACCCTTGAAATCTATCAAAACCACTTTCCCTAACATAACAACCAACCAAAATAATAACAATAATAGCCAGTACAATAACAATAAAAATTTCAACAACCAAGGTCAAACAAACCAAATCAATAGAATAAATAACAAAACCAAAGTCAGAATGACAACAACAAACAAACCTACCATGCAGTTACACATGACTATAACAAGGTAATACATAATATTACATGAGGTCATGTTAATACCATCTCCATTAATTTGAGACCAAATACCAATCAATCAAGACCTATGCTAAACAATACAAATTCACCAACTCACATTAATAATCCTTCCTTAACTTGGGATTACATATAGGTGTACCTACAAGTAGGGATCACTAATTTTAGACCCTATACTAATAACTCATCATTCCTTCATGACCACACACATGTGCACTAGCAGTCGAGACTTATCCTATCTAGTCCCCCACCATTACTTTTGTTTGTTAGCAATCATGGTCCTATATTTAATCCTAATTGTGAAATCATAGCTTAGAGGTCAAATATTACCATCCCTAGCCCACAACCATCTTCCACTTAACCCATCACACAACCAACCATTATACCTCAAAATAATATATTTAACACTAACCAATAAAAAAAGTTTGACATTGTGGAACTATTATAAAATATGCCCACACAAATCTCCATTTTAGATTTATTACATACATAAACAATCCATAAAAACATTTTGAATGCCTTCTTGATCCAATCCACTATTTCAAGTGACATATCCCTTGATAAATTCCCACCTTTGGGTGGACACCTAGCTCTAGCCCAATAAGTCACTTTCAACCAACGAATTATGTCATCCCTTAGCCCACTACATAATAACTCCTTGTACACTGAAGTTTGCATAAAGTGGCACAAAGTGAAACATGTCCTTATAGAAAATGGATCAGGTCTAAACATAGTGTCTCTAAATCTCATCAAGATTTTTAGGTACATAATAATAGATCTTCAAGCAAAGACCATAACCATCAAATCTTATGACAATGAAGAAATATAATCGCAAGGCACCATCTATTTCTTAGTTATCCTTCGGCTCTTGACTCATGATACACTTTTCCATGTGCTAGATCTTGATATATCATATAATATGTTTTTGGGTAAACCTTGGTTACATGAAATTCATGCAGTCCCATCAACATTGCACAAATGTATCAAGTAGTCCCATTCATTGATAGAATTTTGTATACCAAGATATTTGTATCTATATGAGTAATACAAACACCTAGAGGTTGAGTTCAAGACTTATAACTATAATTTTGGCATGAATCTAGTGGCCAAGTAGGATAAGGAAAAATCCATAATCTTTCATTCACTAGAGGATTACTACATTGATCCTAATACCCTTGATTCCCTTTCTTAAATGCCACCTCTTGAGATATCCAATCATTATACCATCTCATCTAATGGCCCAAGAGAGTATTTAATCTATGATACCTTTCACATTTCAAACCTTCCATGTAACCCACATTTCTTTGGAAGACTTAAATCCAAGCCACTTCATCTAGATTGGCAACAAAAGGGCAAAGGTAAAGGACCTATCATGTTTATAACAACATCAAGATTATAATAAGACCCTCTTAAAGGAGATGAATCATGGTTAGAAAAATAAAATTTAGCCATTTTTTTAAATAATTCCAAGTATCCTATTCCAAATAGGATCATGAATAATCAAGACTATGAAGGAGGAGACCAAGGACCAAATCAACAAGGAACGCTTGAGACAATTTTCATGACTAGATACAAAGGGCCATATGGAATTGGATTTAAACTACCTGGGGGTGACCCCATGTACCTTAATTCTGTTTCATTGCCATCGACTAGTGTTGATGATGTCAATAGTGAAGTAGAGTCTAAAAAAAACCTTTTCATGACCCAGCTAATATCAACATGTTTAACCATAATTTTATTTGTACCGTTAAACTAGTCATTCATCATAACCCACTACCATTTTATTATCCTCAGCTCATATATTGGGACCAAAAATAATCTAATGTGTTGATTGATGAGTTCCATTATGATGAGGCTTTCTATGATTTTCTCAGCCTTAGAGACAATGTTCTATTGTGGGACTATAAATTAGGTTTCTCAATCAAGTTGGATCTTGAAGCTCATTTTAGAGATTAGGTGAACACCCTTATCCAAAATAAAATAATTAAAACATTGAGGTCCTAAAGTGAAAAAATTTTTGTGGAAATTTATAATGAGGGAAAAAATAATGAAAAAGGCCAGTCTAGTGGTGAAAACCTATTTTATGCACCATTAGATGGGGGTGTTCAACCTTACTCAAACATAGCTTTGGAGACCACCAATGACAAACTTGTTTGTGAGTATGTGTTTAGTTTTGAGTAACAAAAATATTTTTATCAAATCATTCAATAGTTTCCAACCATTTTTTACATGGCTAAACTTCCCATTAGGAGACTCTAATTCATCATGCCTAGGGGAAATCAAAGAGTTAGTCCTAACAGAGGACTCTAATGTTGCCAATCAGTTCAAATCTTTGTCAACTATATTTGAAGATACTTAAATTCTTCTATTGGAAGATACAATAGAGGTTAAAATTAGGTCCATAGATGACCCAAAGTTGATCAAGCTAGATGTGTCCCTTACTGAGAAGGAGCATGAAGTCCTTACATCCCTTTTGAGGGAATTTGTTCATGTATTTTCATGGACATATTCTAACATGTTAGTTTTGGACCCTAACTTAGTTTTGCATCACATTTTGGTCAATTATTATGCCAAACCATTAAAACAAAAGTTTCATAATATGCATCCTTGTATTGTTGTATTAGTGAAGAAAGAGTTGTAAAAAATCTTATAAGCAGGATGTATTAGATCAATCAACTATTCAGAGTGGATCTCCAATATTATGTCAATTAGAAAAAAGCTAGAAGGAATCATAATATGTAATGATTTAAATGATATAAGTAAATATTTCCCTAAGGATGAATTTCCATTTCCAAACATTGACATAATTTTTGACTCTATAGCAGGTTATAAAATGCTTTCATTAATGGATGGATTTTCAAGGTACAACCAAATTTGGATAGCACCAAAATACCACCATTCACCACTCCATGGGGAACATTCTATTATCAGGTTATGTTGTTTGGTCTTAAGAATGTAGGGGACACTTATCAAATATCCATGATAATCATATTTAATTATATGATGCATGACATTGATGAAGACTATGTCGACAACATTCTTGACAAATCAAAGACTAGCGTTGATCATCCAACAATGCTACATAGAATATTTGGAAGACTGTGTGAGTAAAAATTCAAAATTAATCCTAATAATTGTGTTTTTAGTGTTACATCAGGTAAATTTTTATGTTTTATTTTATCTCATTGAGGCATTAAAGTTGATCTAGCCAAAGTCCAAGCCATAACATGGATGAAACCACCAACTAATTTAAAGGAGCTTCACAATTTATAAGGTAAAATCTAGTCTATTTGTTGTTTCATATCATAATTGGCTGACAAGTGCTATAATTTTATGCAAATTTTAAATAAGGGAGTCACATTTCACTAAGATGATCACTATTAGATAACTTTTTAGCAACCAAAAGACTATTTAACAAATCCACTGGTTTTGTTGCCTCGTATGTTGGGAAAGCCATTCTTGGTGTATCTATTTGTTATTGACAATGCCTTGGGGGCAATTTTGGCTCAGTACAATGATAATGGAAAATATCATGCCATGTACTATTTAAGCTATACACTAGAAGTTGCACCATGACATATTAAATAATAAGACCGTGGTTATTTCAAAAATATATCCCCTCAAGTATCTACTATTTAAAATAGATTTACAAGGCCACATGGCCAAATGGATCATGCTTCTTAGTGAGTTTGACATCATGTACATCAACCAAAAAGCCATTAAGGGACATGTTCTTATATATCAGCTTATTGAAGCACCCCTTACTAATACAAATCCACTCACATTTCTAATTTTTTGATAAATCCATAATGACCATTATTAACACACGTCTTGAAGACCAACATTAGAAGCTATATTTTGATGTGTCATTTACTACACATGGATAAGGGGTAAACCTTTTATTTATTACACCATAAGGGATCTAATCCCTAAATTAGTTAGGATTAGTTTTCCTTATATGAACAAAATGGTTGAATATGAATCACCTATTGTAGAGCTTTGTCATGTGGTAACATATAACATATCTCATCTCAAGTTTTATGGTTATTCTTAGCTAATCATCAATTAGGTTATAGACCATTTTTAGACCAAAGATGACAATTTGGTTCCATATAAGGCCATGGTTAACACTCTCAAGTAGTAGATTACTGACATTCAATTTGATCGTATACCAAGGGAAAGTAATAGAATCATAAATGATATGGCCATTATTGGATCTCTCATTCAATAACAAACACAACTAATGAGTATCAGTTCCTTGTTGAGAATTTATTAACACCAAGTCATGAACCTTCAACCATCACTATGATTTATGATATTGTTGGTCCTATATCTATTTATTAATCAGACCTTTATAACTACATATGACCAAATTATACCACCTAACATATCTTTAAATTAATCTAAATCCTTCATCAACCAAGCCTCTCATTATACCTTACTTGGATTAACCCTTTACCATTGTAGTTTTGATGGAACTTTGATTCATTATTTAACTTCAGTAAAATCTACACTAGCATTCTAATAAGTTCATGAATGAGTATGTGGATCCCACACTGCTGGGGTATTTATATCAAAAAATCTCTTGCATATTGGCTATTATTAGCCCATGATGGATGCAAATGTAGATGCATATATGAAGAAGTGTGACAAGTTTCAATAGTATGCCAATCTGATTCATGCTTGGCCAAGACTCTAAAACCAATGTTGACACCATGGCCATTTACTACATGGGGCCTTAACCTCATGAAGAATATTAATCCCACCTTATCCAATGGCCATAAACATATCCTTATCACCATCAAATATTTTACTAGGTAGGTTGAGGCTATACCCCTCAATTACATGACTAGAAAGCAAATTTCCAAATTCATTTTCAACCATCTCATTTTCTATTAAGATATCCCTTCCAATATTATATTTGATAATGGAGGATCATTCAAGAAAATAGATGTCAAAAATATATGTGTTGAATACAACATCACACAACACTTTCTTATGACATATTACCCTCAAGGTAATGGCTAAGATGAAGCATCAAACAAAACTATTGTCAACATTCTCAAAAAGATTTTTAATGATTACAGTCATGATTAGCACCTTCAAATATTCCATGCACTTTGGGAATAACATACCAATCACCATAAACCAATAAGAGCCACTTCATAGTCACTTGTTTATGGTAATGAATCCATTCTTCCCATTGAGGTCAAGTTGCCTCTTCTATGCAACTATTTCAAACATGTCCAAGATTACAGTGACTATTGAGTATCTTGCCTACAAGAACTAGATCTAATTGATGAGAAACACATGGATGAAGTGAACAATCTTCAATCCTATCAAAACTAACTTTGAGGCCACTAAAATGAATGCATGAAACATAGAGAATTTAAACTTGATGATCTTGTCCTTAAAGAGAACCAAAATAATTACATGATGAAAAAAAAGCATAAAGGAAAATTTAAACCCAACTAGGTTGGTCTCTTCATCATTATATTAAAATATGGTACAAGAGCATACAATCTTGCCACACTAAATGGACAACAAACTGATGAGTCAATGAACATTATCCACCACAAGTGGTATTACACTTGAGTGACTTTGTATATTGTCTATAAGGACCATTTCAAGTTATATCATTTTATTAATCTTCTTTGTACTATACCATTTTACCATTCTACCAACCTATCACTTTCTCTTATCCCATGTCTATTTTACCATACCTTCTCATTAAATAAGTTGTTCTCTCCCACCCTACCCAACCCTATGACCTTGGATCCATTCTATTTGGTTCCATCACCACTTTCAACAAGAGGATTCAGATCCAATTTTAGTAGTTGTTTCACACATTCTAGATAGAGATAGTATTTTGGAGTAGTAAGATAGTAGTTTGTTAGTTACATCCTTCATTTCTTGTTTCATTCTCTCTACCAAGTGGTCTTTATTATAACCACCTATGGGCAAATCAGTATCTCACTAGTCTTGTTACTAGTTAAACCACCTATGGGTAAATTAGTATCATTAATCTAAGCTTTTTTATCCTATTTATAACTGCCTATGGGTAAACTAAGAGAAACACTTGTTTATCATGCCTTGACATAAAAAAAACTAGCCATTTCCTATGTTGTATTGTACCTTTTTACCAAATATGCCTATTTTTTTGTATTAGCTACTACACTAGTTAGATTCTTTCACTGTAAGGTGAAACTATAGTGACTTAAGGTCTTATCCTGGGATTATGTAGGCAACACTTGATAGTTTTTGAGGTTAGATTAGTCACCCTTTCCACCATGCACTAACCATTTTGTGAGGAACCTAAGCCACATTCTCAACATTTTGAAATCATATTAAGGAATACTCTCATCATTTTACAAGCTTGAACCATTTAGTATCTTTTTATTCTCCATCAAGTTGAGATACCTAGAAAAATCTAAAAAAAATTATAAAATCATTATAAAAACCAAACATTTACCACTTATTTGCCTTAATGATTCCTGAAACCCTTACTAAATCACAATCAAATCACTTATTCCTTGTTTCCCCATCCTTTTTGACCTTTTACCCCATGCACTTACCATTTTTTAAGACCATTCATATTCTTCTATCTAAACCATCATGTTTGTTTTCATCAGTTATCATTTTTTCCCATTTCCTAAGAGAACTACATTTGGCCTAATTTTTTTAATTGGATATTACATCTATGGAACTATGTAGGTAGTGTCCACTTGCCTAGTGCATATGAAAATAGCTTGACCACCCCCTCCTTTTATTTTATTCCCCTAGTCATGTTTGTTTTCCAATTTGTCACCTATTTTCTAGGGGCAATGTTCACCATGTAGGTTTAACATCATGTTATTTGTACTAACTTTAGGACTAACTGTTATTTATTTATTTGCTTATTTTTTTTATTTGTATGCCTATTTCTTTCTTTCAACACTATTGCCTTGACTCAGTTTATGTTCATTAATTAGGTTATTCCTTGTGCATTTATGCTTTAGTACATCTATATTCATATGTTTATAATGTCATCAAGATTTTTATCATTGGTGCATTGTTTTCCCTTAAATATTGGATTATGGGAGTCAATCCTTATGTATCTTATAGCCTAGTCCTCATGGTGTTGTATCATGATGCCTATAATGTAATGCTATAACAAAAATTAGTTTCATGAAATATACTCAAAAATGGTGTCATCAACATCTCCTCAACATTGGCATCCTAATCATATCTCAAATAGAGTAATTAATAATGAAAGAATTCCAATCTTTGTTAGTTTAGATGAGCATCTCCCTACTAGAAAGTTGTCCTAATTCATCTTTTTATCCTCTATATCAAGTTATCGACATCATATTTATAATCATCATCGAATCAATCATGTTTTCCATAATCAGGGTCCAATTAATAACCACCTATGGTAAAATCATTTTACACCATCCCACCTATATTTCTCAATGATTATAATTGCCTTTAGGAAAATCATTATGTTTTCACCAAATTTACTTTCTTTTTTCTCAAATAGGGGCATGTTTTTATCTTGTTTATCTATCCTAACTAGGGAAGCTTCATCTTCTCAATGATTATAACCATGTTTGGGTAAATCATTGTGTTATCATAACACGTTTCCACTATTAGGGTACAATGCTTATAACTGCCTTTGGGAAAACCATCATACACCATCCAAATATAAATGTTAATAATTTTGACTAATTTTTCAAAATCATTATGTTCTCACCCCATCATCTTCATATATTTTGTCCCCTTATTTTTCTTCTTTACATTGAGGGATCATTTTTAGACCTAATTGTGCAAACCATCTGCTTGAGGTGACATCATACAGTGCATCCATTATCATTGAAGTTGTAGGCATATAAGACCTTTTAATTCTTTGATAAGATGTTACTATGATTATAGCTTACAATTCCTTCCCAAAAAAGGGCAAAATGTAGACACCTAAAACTAGCCACCAATGACCACCAACTAGGATTTTGACCAATTTATATCAAAGCATCACGATTTGGACTAAAACACTAAATTGTGCTAAAAGATTTGAACCTATCATATACAAGTACCAATTTTTTCTAGAGTATCACTAAATGAGGTAATGCAATTTATGAGATAGATAACTTTGGTCACATCATTTCGAGTCAAGATAACATTTTTGCACTTGGGTACTCTGGATTGCTCTTTTGTATCAAATTTATTGCATGAGACATGTGCCCTTATTATGTTTTATTGGTAACATCTTAAATGGGATAAAATATCCAACACATCTAACATTGTATCTTAATTCCAATCCAATCAAATTTTGAGCCAATAATATGACATTCTAACCAATTTGATTAATTTGTGCACCAATTCCCAAAATTTGCACCAAAATTGATAAATCATGTTTAAGGATAATTAATTTGAATAATGATACTAATTAAGAATTCCATTGAACTTGTTGAATATTTATTTTTGGAATTTGATTATGAGTTTTTGCATCATCAAGTGATATCAATTATTAGAAAGATATCCCTAGGCCATAAATGAATAAAATATCCAATCAAGCCCTCACATGTCTTATTAATGCCTTCCATACCTCTTTAACGCCTCTCTATCCCAAATATTTATGAAGTCATTTATTAAATTTTTCCTTCAAAATTAAATGGATCCTTAGCCACACATATTCATATTGAAATGGATGGTTCAAGTTCATTCTGATAATTTTACAAAATATATAAATAAGAAGCCTTAACTATTGAATTTAGAAGCTCTCTTGGTGTAAAGTTATAATTGTAAAAATACCTCTAAATCCATTTGTGTAGTGTTATCATTCCCAATTTTTAAGCCAATCCAAATGCATCACAAAGTCATTGGTGCCAAGGAGAGAAGGAGCCAAACAATTCCTTTGATCAGGACGCTTTAAGAAAAAGCCAAACAAGCCACTTTAACAAGATATTTGGAGCATCCAAGGAAGGTGAAGGATTTCTTTGTCTTTTGGATTATAATTATATTTCTCATTTAATTTTTTTATTATGCTCCCCCTTGAGATAGGTTTAAGGTGTTAGGATTAGTGTGTTTTGTTTGGATTTTGTTTTCATTCACTAACACCATACAAATCTCCCCTTATTGAAATCCTATGTTCATAATCTCCACTAAATTTGAAAAGAAATATAAGTACCAAATACTAAATCAGTGTGGACAACATGCTTCCAAATCATGCCCCCACTAAATTAGTAAGATGTGTTAAGTGTGGAAAACATGCCTTTATAACATTCCCCCATTAATATCCCCCCTTTGAGGTGAGGTAAAAATAGGAATTGGCAGTTACCTCACCTTAAAAGGATAACATAATTATATAATCTATGAATGTAACCATGAATCATATAAAAAGGAACATGTATAAGTAAATGTATCATTGAAGTGCATAGAATAAATGTGATCACTTGTAGGCCTATGATGCATGATATATTTCTTTGAAAATTTTAGATAGTAACATTACAATATAAATAAAAAAACAAGCACACACATAAGGTCACTCAAAATCAAGTCAAAAGGCAATGGTCTAAGGAGACTATAAACAAGGGGCATGTTCAAATGTTACACAATCAAAGGGACATGACTTAGTCAAATGTCCGTACAATAATTAATAACATATACAAATGTTAATGAGAGAATACATAGTCATGGGGGTCTTAAGAAAAGGAGCATATTCAAATACTTGAACAAGGAATACAATAGCAAGGTAAGACACTCAAGGAAGTACACAAAGTGAAGTATAAGTAACCAGCATAAACATGTCATAGTAGCTCAGGATCTAATGTGTTAGGATAATATGTCAAGTGTATATCATATCAATTACCCTATGTAAGATATATTCATGGATAAAAGGCATGTCTAAGTATATATGTAAGCTCAAACATGGTAATGTAGAGTGATCATCAAATCATATAACCTATATATCAAAATCAAAGAAATAAATATCCCCAATGTCCATATAACATGAGTAGAGGGTTATCCCATTAAAAATAGGAATGTATCATGTATTTGTGTATGCCTATATCAAACTTAAGTATAATTTGACACATATGTGTATGTAGGGCTAATTGAGTATGTTATCCATCAACATGGAATGAAAACATAGATGCCAAAGAGATAATAGAACATGTAGGTGGAAAAAGTGTTTTTGGATTTTTGGATGTTTTTGATTTATTTTTTGGTATTATTGGAATACTTAAAGAGGAAATATTATCCTATGATGCAATCAAATGGATGGTCATACATACCTACCCATTATGAATCTAGTGTAATACCTTATTTATGATACTAAAGAACATGTATAGGTGTAATATGTGTCACTATGATATCAATGGTGCTCTGGATATGTAGAATAGGACTTATGGTCATGTATTAGTATTAAGTGGTTGTTTGTTTCACATTGGGTTCACCAAATGTTTAACCATAAAATGCAAATCTAATATGGTTGGATTTAGGCTTAGATTATTATTAAATGGGTATATATAAATGAAATGGCACAGGGGTGATAATCAAATTTATAGTAGGTCAATTAGATTCTAAACTCATATATAAGCATACACTAAATTTTTTATGCTAAGATAGTCTAAATATGAAAGTACAACTATGATATATGTAAAAATGACAAAGAAGTGAAGTAAATATCTTTTTTTATGCTAATATAGTTTTAGATCTAGATCAGGTGAAAATTAGGCTAGAAAGAGCTTCTAAAATAGACATCAGATTCTAGATTGGATACTTCTTGCTCTTTGGACAATATCATCAACCTAATATAGTTACAATGATGTTATTATTTGTGTTCAATACTATTATCCTACATAGAATATTTAAGTAAATAGGATGTGACCACCTAGATGCTTCTGTCTTCACTCTAGTGCATTCATATCTAGGTTATGGACTATTACTCCTTGTGAAATGAAAACACCCTATATTTCCATCTTCATAATGACCTTGGGAAAAATGGGCTAGTGGGCACATAATGCTGATCTAACCCTAAAGACATCATTATCAGAGGGTGTTGCCTACATATCTAATACTCTAGAAGATGAACTTTAAGGTATTGGACACTTGTATTAGGTTAGGAAACTAACATCAATGCTAGTGTCTATCGTGGACATTAGTGTCTAGGAAGATAGAAAGTAAGTACATTTTCAAGACTTTCAAAGACGGAACATAAGTACATTTTAAGCATTTTCAGAAATATATAAGACCTAGGTCATCAACATAAGGCTAGTTAGGCTAAGAGATATAGGCCAAAGGGAACAAAGATAGAGAAGATACAAGACTTACAAAAGAAGGAAAGGTGAAGAACTAAGAGTAACACCCAAGGTCTAAGTTTTCCAAGTGTACAAGATTAAGGTGATATATAATCATAAAATATCATTTACTTTAAAAAATCTAAAAACTAGCATCTAAAGCCAACACACAAGTAGTGTCACATGTATGAAAAGAATATCAAAGTCCATGTACATGTGAATAGATAAAATAAAGAATGTTATATATATATATATATATATATATATCAAAATCAAGTTTTATACATCATGAGAATATATATTTTATATGTCACAAAACTTTAGATCTAGATAATGTCAGCTCTAACTCTACCCATCTCTAAGAGGACTCTAATAAAAACTCCACCCTAAAATAGGTATTGGTGTTCATTATGGTGGTTGTCCCATCATTATTTTATGTGGTGCAGGTTATGCCATTGAATTCTATGATGTTGGAGTGTGGCATGATCTAGATGTATAGTTAGACCTCCAGTCTTGTATATACTTTCTATAGTTAGGTTCCCTTCCCTCTACTAGAAATATTAACTCATATAGGCTATGATAGTATGCAGTCTCATCCTTCACCCATAAGGTGTCATCCTTGGCTTGCACCACATTAGATAGTGACCTAGCTAGGTTCTAATCTAATATAATATTTTGAATTGTGTCTTAATCTCCATAGATCCTTTGAACATTTGCTTAGGCTCAATTTCATTCTTCCCTTATATTTTCACTATCTCAACCCATAACCCTAATATATCTTGATCAAGGCCTATAATATCTTTTAATCTAGTAGTAATCTCCCTCTACATACTATTTATAAGGGCCTAATCCTTTACTCATATAGTATGTTTGGAAGGACCTGCCTATTATGTACTCTACACTAAGTGTCCTAGTATAGCATTTTTCATCTCTATTTTTGGGGAAGAAACCTATCCTCAATCCCCATCTCTATTTGTAACCCCATCATATCTATCCCTAGTATTAATATCTGATCTAGAATATAGATGTAAGGATGCAAATTGTGTACCTAGAACTTATAAAACTATTTATGCAACCTATTACATAATAATTTATAATATCTATTATATAACCTACCACATAAGGACCTATAATACCTATTGAAATAGAGACTATGCCTATACCTATACCTATGTGGGGACCTATGATGGTGCTCACCTCTATTTAACCCTCCTCTAATGTTATCCTATATTTTAAATCTAAGGTTGTGTCAATAATATTATCATGTGTCCTACCCACCATGCCACATAGGAATAAATAACTTTAACATTTACTATAGCTCCTACATATGCCCATACTACTAGTTGTATTACTTGATATCTCTCGATCACCTCTAATCTTTGGATGGGTGGCACCCACTCCCTAATATCTTGTGTGATGTGTGTAAAATAATGTGTTCCATTAGGTAAATCTTGTTAAAATATGAACTAACATTGCACATGGTTGGGTCTAACTATAAAATAATGTCACCCCATCTTATAGCATGGGGTAATCATATATCAAGTCACTTATTTATCCTCTACCCAACCAAACTACACTTCCATGTAAGGATACTAGATAAAACCCCCATAAAACATCTCATTGATATCCCATTGGTATTAATATAAATCCATTTTATGGCCTCTAAGGCCTCCTCCTATCTAGTACCATCCAAATTCCAATGGGTCTTGAGTGCCTCATTGTAATCTATGACCAAATATTCACTCTATGGAAATGTGCTCATAAACCCATATTTCTAATAATGTATTATGCCTAATATTCTTACCACTCCAATAGGAAACTATATGAATATCCCTGTACAAGTGGGCCAATACCATAATTCCCCATGCAAAACAAATAGTGGAATATAACATGTCTCACACCACTCCTATTAGACCAATCTATAAGAATCAATCACTCTTGTTAGGAAGAAAGAGGGAAATGAAAATATCCATCAATACAACCATCTCTCTAGGAACTAATGCTTATGGTACTATGGGAAGAGGATTCTAGCCTTCTATGGGTACTAATGAATGTATTTATTTTACTACCTAAATATGAAGAGCCACATATCCTTGTGTCTATCCTCCATCCCATCCTAAGGTTATTGTTATCACTGATGTTAAACCTCCATCTCCATCCCCTCTTGTGATGGTGTTAGGTGGGAATGGTTTTGTAGAAAAATGGGGGTGTATGGTTGTTCTAGTTAGTTCTAAGCTTAGTACAACTTAGTACAATCCTGGGATATATCCTTTACACTCAAAATTTTACACTTGATTATGCTAAAATCAATCCACATAAGGATCAAGCCTTACACACTCACCAAAAGTGTAGATGATAAGGAATTGGGGCCCATGTTGGGATAGTTGTGTCATGATGCCGAATATCAATTATGGTACTTGGTCAATTCAAAGAGGGTTTCAAATAGATCTATATGTGGAAGCCTTTCATGGGATAAGCCTAGTGGTCTATAGGTGCAAGCTTTTAGGTGGATTATTCCTAGTTTCATATGGTTGCAAGATTTTGTTAATCTAATTATAGAGTCATATCATCATTATAAGGGTCAAGGGGCTGCTTTTAATTAAGTTCCCAAACTAGGCTTGTACTTATACTAAGGGGATAAACACTTGGTTCATGGGATTTATGTACTTGATCTTCGTAAAAGTTATGAATCATGTCATTGACTGTTATAGGGATGTCATTAATGACATGAACTATAATCTCTCATGACCATAGTTTATGTATATTGAATTTACAAAATTAAAATTACTACACATTCAAATAGCAATTCAAGCATTATATAAACTAGACAAGGTATAATTTGATACAACATTCATCACCATTAATCAAAGCTTTATGCAATACATAGTTTATATAGGAAATGCATCCAAGTTTATACTATGTAAAGGCCTAGAGGATCATAGATGAGGTTGGGAATATACAAATGGAGCCTTCATGGTGTTTGAGCTAGTTGTATGTCTAATGGTAGTCATATCAATATTTATAGATAATTTTTAAATCACTAGAGCTTCACTGCATTAACTTTTCATCATCTACTTCACTGGTTCAAACTCCTTTTATATCTCTATGGTAATATCTCTACCAAGGTGGAGTGTGCACATTAGGTGCTAAGCTAGATCCTTCATAATCATTCATGCCAACTCCATCAACTTATAAATTTCACACTATAGTTTCTACATATCTCCCAACCTAGAAGATGACCTATAAATCCTAGAATTGGTTAGCTATATGCCAGCTAGTGTAAGGTGTGTGCTAATTCTTCCTGTTGAATCCAAGATGCCAAAATGTCATCATCACCCAAAATTATGCCTTGTGCTGATGTAGATTTCATGTGGTCATGAATCCTATACTTACCAAAATAAGGGGTCCAATATTATCCCATACAAAATTTCTAGTCTATCGTTGAACCAGGTTGTTAAAGCCTTTGGCACACAAATATTGGGTGTACTCTCCTTAAATTTAGTGTTGAAGTCTACAAATCCCTTTATGGAAATCTTGGTTTATTTAGTGGATTTATCTATTTTGGTAGAGGCTACACTAAGCACAACCACATTAGCCTTATCTAGCTCCTTCCTAAAGGCTTCTAGATTTACCTTAGCCTTAGTCACACTCCCATTAAGGATTTTTCCTTGCTTAAAGTCCTTAGGATATAAAGTGTGTTAGATTGATTCTAGTTTCAGTTCTTGGTATTTTATCTAGGTTATTAATGTATTGACATTTCCCAAGATCTATGCATGGTTTGACCTACTTGTTAAGTACACATGTACCATTTGTTTCTCTTTCTCCTCCTTTTCCTAATTGAGGCACACATCTATGACTGATAATTGGTTAGAAAATCTCAAAAAGATGGCATCAGATATATCTACACCCTCATGTATCTTTACAAGTCCTCTACCTATTTGATCTTAGCTACAAGCTCTTTCTATAACATAACACAAGGATCTTCTTCTTATGTCGACTCAAGTTTCATTCTTGGGAGAATCTACTCCACTAGCACATAAATATTATCAACCTTAGAGAGGTTTTAAGTATTGAAACAAAATAGAAGTTATGGTTCAGCCATCTCTATGCACTCACATAGTTTTTTTAGATTGAATTTGATGACTTACGATTCATCTTCATCATCTTTACAAAGCTTCTTCCATTTTCTTTCCCTACCATCATTGATGATATTTTTGCATGAAATTTTCTTGGCCATTCTAATAAGCACATTCACATACCATATTAGGTTCATGGCATGAGGTTTTATGAGGAATGAGTTATGTCCTTCCTTAAATTCTTCTATACCTAAAATAGTTGTTTTAGGTGCCTCAAAGTGAGGCTCATCCATGTAATGATAAAATGCAAATGAAAGTTGTTTACACAACCTAGTTGTGGCAACGTGGGGTGCATAGTGTCAAACATGTGAAGTCTTCATCCTCTAATGTATTTTATAACCTATCTTCTTATTCTTAAGGCTTCTCAATGTTTACCTCTAGGTTAATCCCATTGACACCAACATCACCTTGTTCCTACTAAGGTTCCTTAGTTGTCTCTATTTGTTATTTTGAGGCACCAATATCACTTTCCTTTTCTTTATGAACCCCTTCACTACTTGGGCATGCCTCTTATACAGCTTCTTATACCTTTTTGGTGGGGGAATTAGTCATTTTATTGGCTACTTACATATCTGGTCCTATGCTTTCAAGAAATTTCTTGGCCCTTTTCTCTATCTTGGCCTCTTTTTTTTCCTTGGCCAATCTACACTTTTTTTCAAGCACCAATGCCTTCTCAATGTCTACATCAATTAAACCTATTTTTTTCCACACTTCTATCTTCTCCTCTTTTATTTTTAGAGGTGGTGTGCAGGTTTCTTCTCTAGATGAGGATCTTACTGGATCCTCTACTTATTCAACCATGATCATATTACCACTTTGGAGGGCCTCATGTACATCCTTAACACTGGGCTCCTCTTCCTCTTTGACTTGCATGGTGTAGGTTTTTTCACTTTCTTTCTTAGTATCTTCCTCCAGTCCAGGCATGCGGATCTACTCTTTCTCCATTTCTACTAGAGTTATAGTTGAGAGTGCAATTGGTCTTTTAGACTTCTTTTTTTATTCTTACTAGAGGAAGTATTCTTTGGCATGACGGTTACAAACTTCCTAGGAGCTAGAGGTGTAGTTTGTTTACCAGAGGCAATCTTTAACTTGATGCACTCCTTGATCTCCTCAAGTGTCTCTCCCCACTTATTTTGGGGGATCTTCTCCTATGTTTTTAGTGATATCTTTCCTTTATTTCTAATCAAGAGGGGGTGAACATCATCTTTTTCTATATTGATACCCTTTCTTCATGGCTTCATCTCATAATACATATTAGAGATGCACCTTGTTATTATTTTCCTCTTAAGGGAATGAGGTCCATTCTATTAGAGTCATTCTCCTTGTCCTTAGTGGACTTTACTCTAGGGCACACATACTAGTGCCTCACCTACTCCTTTCTTGATCTACAGTCTTCACCAAGACCTCTATTTGTTACATGTTGGGAATCCTCCTTAGCATCTCTATGAAAAATTTAGCAAAAAATATATAAGGCAACTTTAGCCAATCAGACAAGTTTCTATTTGTGAGCACCATGTGCACTACATAGAAATTTTGTATGATGATGAAGGTCATCATTCCTACCATGTATTGTGGGAGCTCCTATGGGATAGGCCATTCAATCCCAAATGACTCAATGTATCGATCACACCACCCTTATATCCTTATCTTATATTTTTACAAAAATTTGGGTGGGAAGATGAAGTCTTGATATTTCAACATCAAGGAGTCAATATGGGGTGAGAATACCCATAGATTGTTGTGATCACTATTTTGCATGCTTATCTCCTACATCACTATCAATATCAACATGGACCCTAACCTAAAGGTCTCATGTTCCTTGTGTCACTCAATCATATTTTCAATAATATCCTCCACAATAAACATAGAGATGTTGACCTAGGTTGGTGATGCACAAGTAAGTCTTGATGATGTCAGACCAATGGTCACCAAGGAAAAGCTTAGATGTGCACCACTACCCTCATGCTAGGGTCTTAACTATCCTTCATTGGGAATGTGAATCCTACCTTATAGTATCCTAGGATTTTTGTGACCCTCTCCTCCTCCACATTATCTTCCATCATTTAGTAAATGTTTGCTCTTATGTTTGGGAGCCCTATGATTCTATTGATGAGCTGAAGTGAGATCTGTATGCACCTCCCTATGAAATATAATCTATCACCATGAATACATGAGAGGAGGAATTAAACTAATTCCTCTAGCTTACCAAAACTTGGTAACTCATATAATTGGGTTGTGCATGTTGTTACTAGCTTATCTCAGATAGAGATGTCCAATAGTTTTGCATCTACCTTGGTCTTCTTTATTATATCAACCATCCAATCCTAGTTGAGTTCCTACAAATTACTTGGCATTAGATGGTTGTACTCCTTTAATCTACACATGTGTGTGAAAGATACCCATTTATCCCCCATTATGACCTTAAAGGGGAATTGCATTTCTCTATAAGAAAGATTTGTGATTGATTCTAGGTCTACCACCATGATGCTAACACATTCTACCATCTACACCTCTTCTCTCTGTAGTAGTTACTTCTTTTACTATCTTTACCTTCCTGGCATTCTTCTATACCTATGGTAGACCTAAACATAATCATTTCTTTCCCATTATGAGCTAGGTACTATTAAAGCATGGTTTGTTGATCTTTCTAAAGCCCTTAATCTTACTTGATGCTTTTTCACAGTAATGGGGTCTAAAATTATAACTTTGGCTCTTGAGCTTCTGATGCCTTTAATGGTAGCCTTGATATTCTATAGAATTTATACTACCTAGTTTTTATCTCACTCTTTCTCTACTCACCTCCTTTCCAATTCTAAATGGAATGCAATCTCTGTTTTAGTTCAACCATTCTTGCTTCGGGTTTTGGATGCTCTGGTTTTCAATTTTCATAGCTTTTTCTAGTCTTTGTTGGCTTTAGCTTTGGTTCAGCTCTGGTTTAGCTTTGAATTCTATGTTAAATTCACAAAAAGTTTGTCATCTAGTCCAATTTTCCTTTTTCCTCTTTCATACCTTATTTATATCTACCCCATTAATGGTTGGTGAGTAATGACATAGTGATGCATGGATATATTAAAATCCACTAAACCCATGACATCTATAAAAATATACCACCACATTCTCATTTATTTTATATCTTTTTGACTCTACCATCACTACATTTAATTTTATTAACAATGTATTTGATGAAGTGAGAGGTGATTCAAATGCTCACTTCTCACCAACCATTGGGTGGGTTTCATCTATCTTGATGATATTTCTCTTGTGATTTGTTCACCTTGGAATGAATTTCACCCTTCTTATGGCAACCTAGGTATATCACTTCACATACATGTGATTTATCCTCCTCAGTTTCATCTTATCTTCATTTTGTGCTTCCTTAAAAGCATGCCTCTCCTTTTTGGTCAATTTCTCTACACTTTTATCTCTTGATTCAGCCTTTCATACCCCATACAAGTCCTTCTACTAGTCCTCCAACACTTCATTATCTTTTCAATTTCTTGTGCACTAACATCTTATGTGCTTACCTTTATCAACTTTTCACATCTTTCTATATCTAGAAAACTTTAGGCACCCAAAAACTCAGGTGTCTAGCCTCAATCACATAGAGAGTATCCATGCTTGACTAACCTGACTAGATTTATGCATGTAAATGACAAAAACGTTTTCCTATGGTCCTAATATTGATATGCTTATTCACCTAATACAAATAATACAAAACATAAGGAAACATTTGGCTTGTTCCAAATTCTATCCTAGTCAAGACAAGGAAACCGAATTGTGACTAAAAAGTTGATATCTGATGGTGCAAGTGTCATCTTATTGACTACAGGTATTTAATTTGTTGAAATTTAAATGCTTAGGGATAATTTCACTCATCAACATGCATATAGTACATGCACCAATCTCGAATATGATTTGGATGATATAAAGTCCATCCACCTAATCTATAACTTACCTAGGTGCTTGAGGTACTTAGAATCATATATCAACATCATTACTCCTTCAGTAAGTACCTTGTACTTGATATGATTATCATGTCATAGATTTTGGCATACATTTTTTCAATATTGGCTCCATATTTCTTGGGTACGTATCTCATATAAGTGCTTCAAGTCTTTCAGTCATGTGTTTAAAGACTCTTGGTCATCTAAATGACCAATACACCAAATGCACAATGAGGGCACTATGAATTCCATTAGTAAAAGTAACTCTAAACCAAACACTAACTAAAATTGTGTATCCTTATTCAAGTACTTATAGGTAGTGTGATAGGCCAATAATATTGTTGACACATGGTCATCCCAATCCCTATGACCAACATCACATATCTTTGTGAGGCATGTTCCTAGTATCTTATTAAATGCCTCTATAATTCCATTCACTTGGGGATGATAAGGTGTCATATTATGGTGCAACACCATGTATTCAATCAATAGGACTTGCATGATTTCATTGATGAAGTGCATGCCTTAGTCACTAGTCAGACTAAGTGGTCATCCATAATAACTAATGATATTCTCCCAGATAAACCTTGATGTAGTTGTAGCTGTGACATCTTTGGTTGGTGTTATGTTGACCCACTTGGTGAATTAATTTGTTGCTAGTAAATTGTATCATGTGCCTATACACCTCATAGTAAGAGTAATAGGCCCAACAAAGTCAATGGCCCATTTTTCGAATGATGCTTAGGAAAGGATGGGAATGAGTGGCATCTCATCTTGATGGTTTGACTTTCCTATGAGCTATATGTCACATGTTTTGGTGCACTCTTTTTCATCATGGAATATATTTGTCCACCACAAACCTATTGTATTATATTACTTACCATATCATCTCTAGCACAATGGCCTGTAACAATCATGTCAAACACCTATTGCAATATTGAATCCCATTCATGCTCTAGGACACATCATTCTAGGACCTCATCTTAGCTCAACTTGTATAGTGAATCACCAATGAGTTGAAAAGGGATGGCATGAAGTATAAGCTGATTCTTCTCTTTATTCATCATAGTCTAGGGCATAGATATAGATGTTATAAATGTAATAATCTATGCTAAGTCTTTTGGGATGCACTAGACCCTATAAAGATGTGAATCAAGAATATCATCTTCAATAGGTGCTACCACATTTCCAGAGTTGATGCAAGATAGATGGTTTTGGCCTGAGTTTTGTTTTCCAATTTTTATTGTAACAAAGAACTAGATTTATTGAAACAAAACTATCCAATGATAAATGCACTCATGGAGAATGGGCTTATTCACATGTACTTAAGTGACTATTGATTAGTGAATAAGATAAAATGGGTCACTAATAAAAATTGACAAAACTTCCATAGGGCATAGAACATGGAAATTTCCTCACACTCAATTATGGTGTAGCTTTGTTTTGCCTTGCATAGTGTTCTACTTTCAAAAGAAATGGGATGGTCCATTTTTCTTTCACCTGGTTACAATAGAATGGAGTTGTACTAGATGCATCGACATGGACATAGAATGGAGTCATCAATTTAGGAAATTATAATATCGACATGCTCACTAGTTTGAGCTTTAGGGTTTTAAATGCATCTTCTGACACTACACCCTAATATAATGGTCCATCCTTATGCAAGAGCTCTTCTATAGGTGTTGAAATCTTGGCATAGTTCCTTATGAAATTTCTATAGTACCCACAATGGCCAAGAAAGGTACAAACATATTTCTACATCAATGGGGTTTAGAGATGCAAGATGATTACAATCTTTATTGGATCAATGATTAGACCATCTTAAAAAATGATGTACCTGAGCAAAGTGTCAAATGGCATTACTAAGACACACTTGTTAATGTTTAAAGAAATATTTAGCTACTTGTACCACTCAAACATTAGGTGAAATTTATGATCCTTTACTAATCCATACATAGTCGAATAATTTAAGTACACTTGGAGGAACTTGTGAATGAATTATTTAAAAGTGGTGATCACCACTCAGGAGAATATAGCTAGCGCATTCTTTAGTCCAAAGGGCATCATGTTGCATGTGAAATAACCCCATCTATCATAAAAGTAGTTTTGGGCTTATCCTCCTCCATGATCGAGACTTGATGGTACCCTAAGAACCCATCATTGAAAATGTATATTTTTCATCTTGTGATTCCATCCAAGACTTCATCAATGAATAGAGTTAGAAATGGGTCAGTTAAATAGGTGGCATTTAATAGTCTATATTAATCACAAATCTAGATGTGCCCATCCTTATTTATATTGATGAGCATGGTGTTAACCCATTTAAATTATTGTATAGGGTATATGGTGCCTAAAATTAGCATACCATAAATCTTTGTTTTAACCTTGGCACAAATATTGGGGTTCATCTTGTAAGGTCTTTTATTAACAAGCCTTACACCATCGACTCGATTGATGCTCATATTTTAAAGGGATGGGTGTGTGACTTTCATGTCTCTATAGTTTTTAGGGAATAATCTTAGAATTATTTTAGGAGATCAATAATATACATCAAACCAATAAGCTCCTAGAGTAGAAATATTTTGTTCCCATTCTAAGTTGATATCTACCTTAGTAATTTTTACTAGTTCATGGTAGGGCTAATTATTATCTTGATGTGGATCTGGGACTTGTCTTTTACCCTTGGTTATTTATATCTAAAGATGGGTAGGGTCTTCTTATTTTAGTGCACTATCTTCAACTTGGTGTACTATCTTCCCTTTTCCTATCAAATTTCTCCAATTGTGTGCCTTCCATGTCTCATCATCTTCATCACTAGATTCACTATTGAGGGTTTATTATTTAAACAAGGTTGGGAATGCTAACCCTTTTTCATTGAGCATGTATTTTAGGCACTCCTCCAATATTTCAATGTCCTCAAATAATAACCTTTGAACTACCTGTAGTGGCTCAATCAGTTTAAGGTTTTGCAAAGAAAAGGAGAAGGTGTGAACAAATCACTCCTTAGGTGCATCCTAATTAGCTATCTCATGGCTCACACTCAAGTCTTTAAACTCATATACAATGAATACACCCATAGGTTATTTGATGTATTTTTACCATAGATAGTCCATGTTTCTTCATAAAGGTGCACATAGGAAAAAGATAGTCCATGTTTCTTCATAAAGGTGCACATACCCTTATCCCCATATTATAATCATAAATCAAGTATTTTCATGATTGGGGATTGAGTGGTGAATCCACTATGACTAATTTCCTACACCTTAAATATCTCTATGGAGGTCAGTTACGTCTTTAGAATCCATTTTTCAATTTTTGGCTCATACTTGATCATTTTTGTGCCCTTGTATATACCAAACTTACCTTGGGTAAATGTTTTGTACAATTCATGTTATTCCTCAACCCTATTTGAACCTCAACAATACCTACATGTGAGATGTGTAGGGTAGTCATGTAAATAATGCTCTATCAAGCCACACTTATAACATGAGTAGGGAGGAAACCTTCCAACACCATGTCATAAACCTTGACTTATGGCATCTCATTACACCCTAAACTATATATTTTATTATTCATATACTTGATTCCCTTAGTTATCCTATCTTTAGACTCCTGTAGTGGCATGCCATGTGCCTCTCTCTATATTCTCATGCATCTTGCCAATCACTCAGTAATTAGTAGTGGTATGGCTGTAGGTATCACACAACCAATAATAGATGGCTATGTTAACCTAATTAGTGCATTACAATAAAGGAAAATTACAAATATTATGCACCTCTTGATAGACTTTACATTTTATATGTACGGTGCACACATTTCTTTATAGGTATTTATTCCTATTATAACCTTCCACTTCATAGTCAGTGCACCATTATCCACTTCAAAAACCTTGTGATGAACTCATGGTAATATTTTGGAGTTGGGAGGTCATACATAGAATCTATGCCTTCATAAATGGTCTGATCCCAATATTGGCACTTATAACTACCTCAACTCTAAGTGCAACTTTAAACACTTCATGAGGGTCTATAAAGTCTTCATTGAAAGCACTCTTTGGAATGGCATGATAAACCCTCCAATGAACCATTGTGCATGTTGGGAAGGGTGAATATCATAGGGAATATTGGATAACAATGTTTTAAACCTTGCATTGTATAGGCACATACTTTCTAAGAGTCCTTGGGTAATATCTTTGAACATGATGATGCCCTTTTGTTGAAAATATAAAATGTCAAGTTCCTTAAGGAATGCCTCCTTCAAGGTATCGTAATTGACCATGGCCTAGTTAGGATCAAATTTTATATACTAGGTATGGGCATGACTAAGTAGAGTGGTCATAAACTAGGTTTCGTTATGCTTTGATTATGTTTTGACCTGAGCATGCTAATGCATTTCACACTTCAATATATACTCTACTAAATTTTCTACATTATGATACTTTGGCAAGTGCATGGTAATTTTGTAATAGATTTTCTATGAGGGGAAAATTGGGATCTGAGACTCTTGTCCCCCTAATGTATATCTTAGTAGTGGTCATCCAATACCTATAGCCACTACTTTAGGCATTGGCCCAATTGTTACTAATTGCATTGTTAATGACAATGGTGTTTTGCTACTTACTTGTGGTATCAAACCAATTCCTATGGGTTGTTTCTGACTTTACATTACTAACATCAACTAAGATGGTATTATTATGCTCAAGTTCTATTATGATGAGCTAGCTCCTACTGGTCTAGAGTAAGTTTCACTCACCTCCTTATATGTAATGATTTGTTCAATCACAAATTTTTACTCCAAGTGTGCAAAATGTCTAAAAAATATGTCAAAAATAGGGTCAATTATTACTTATATGCTTTCTTCAAGTGGGGGATCCATCACATGAGCATGCATTATAGGTTCAAAGGGGGTATGCTTGATAAACATGTCTTTAGTCACCAAATATTATAGAAACCCATCAAAGTTTACAGCTGTTAAGTGTTGAGATTGATCCATTACTTCATTATATCTCTCATCCTTGAGTTGTATTTCAAAATATCCTTCCCCATGCCTTTCCCACTAGCTATGGGTTCTCTCAGCACTTCTAAGTTCTAGATCTTCCATCAATCTATGCCATCTCTTATTACAAGTCTATATTTTGAGTTCATGGGTGTCAATATGCTCATCCCTTTCCATTGTAACTCACTTATGCGTCCCCCTTTCCCCATTTGTATTCCTTGTATGTGAAAGGACTTTAACCTTCCATCCCTAAAGTTTCAAATCCATAATCCCCCATTAGATTTTTTAGTTCTTCACCAAATTCCTTCACAAATGTGTCTCTAGGGTCATGAAAAAATTGGTACTCTACTTCTACAGGGCATGAGTATGTCAAGATTGCAAACTCAATCATGTAGTTATTTAATGATCCTTACCACCATTTATCTACTACTCTAGTCCAAGTGTCATCCAAGGTCTCAAGCCCCTCTACGAGCTTATTTAGCCACTCATAACACTATCCATAGCTAATTCATCTATGTGTTAAATATGTATCCAACCATCAATACACATGCTTAGGTAATTCATAGAAAAATACCTTGTATAGAGCATCATACAGGTTGTTCTAAACCCACTTTCTTGGCTTTTATCCTCTATAGGTTGGATGCTTTAGATAAAATATATCTTCCACCAGTTATAACCAGTGCTTGATGTTTTCAAGGGAGAGTCAATACATCATTATTTTACACCATTGTAACAATAAAATTCAACATGGGTCCAAGCAATGAAACCAAAATGTTGTATAAAAGTGGGGCTCAAGGTTGTCTTAGTTAGTTTTAGCATTAGTAAAACCAAGTGCAAGCCTAGGATATATCCTCTATGCTTAATATTTTACATGCAACTATGTTGGAATCAATCCACATAAGGCTCAGGCCTTATGTGCTCACCCAAAATTTAGTTGAGAAGGAACTTGGGCCCACATTGGGATAGTTATGCCATGGCACAAGATATCAATTATGGGACTTGATCAATTCAAAGAAGATTTCAAATAGATCTATAGGTGTAAGAATTTCATGGGATAAGACTAGTGGTATATAGGCACAAACCTTTAGGTCGATTATTCCTAGTGTCATATGGGTACAAACTTTTTTTTATCTAAGTCTAGAGTCATATCGATGATAGAAAGGTCAAGGGGCCACTTTCAGTTAAGTGCCCAAACTAGGCACACACTTATAGCAAGGGGAGAAACACTTGGTGCATGAAATTTATATACTTACTCTTCATAAAATTTACATCTAACATCATAGACTATTACAAGGATGCTATTAATGACAAAAACTAGAAGCTCAAATGAACATAACATACATATATTGAATTTACAACATTATAATTATAGTGCATTGAAATAACAATTCAAGACATATATAAACCAGATAGAGTATAATTTTAAGCAACATTCATCACCATTAATAATATATTTATGTAATATAGAGTTCATAGAGTAAATATGTCCAAGTCTATACTACTTAAAGGCCTAAAGGCTCACATGTGAGCTTGGGCATATACAAATAGATCATTCATGGAATTCAAGCTAGTCCTAAGTCTAATTATGGTCATAGTAATATTTATAGAGCATATTCAAATAACCAAAGCTTCATTGCATCAAATTTTCATCATATACTTCACTAATTCAAACTCCTTTTATATCTCTATAAGAATGTCTCTGCCATATTGGAGTGTGCATACTGGTGCTGATATGGAGTCTTCATAATAATTCTTGCTAGCTCCATCACCTAATAAATTTTACACTATAGTTACCACATATCTTGCAACCTTGAGGATGCCCCAAAAATCTTGGAATTGGTTAGCCACCTTCTAGATAGCATAAGGTGTGTGTTGATTCATTTAGTTGGTTCCAAGATGCCAAAATGTCATCATCAGCCAAAATGATGCCTCATTATAATGTGGATGCCATGTTGGCATGAATCATATACTTACCAAAATAAGGGGCCTAATAAATGGTAGTTTCTCTAAGGATTAAATATAAATGTCCCCACCATTAATTACAATATATTTAAAAATAATTAAGTCCTCTAGTACCTCTAGGCATCCCTCTCACATCCACCATATCTAGTATCCCTAAATTGGTAATTTTTGAATCTACCACACATCTTCTAAGGTGATATTGGTGTCACCTATAAGAAGATGGAAGGTATAAGTCTCAGAGTGCCAATGCTTTGCTATAATTGAAAGGTAAGATATATCAACTTGGATCACTATTATATGTGCCATGTGTAGTAGCTTGATAGTCTTAAAAAATGCATCCATCTCCTCTAGGCCATTGTAGAACACTCAAGTAGTCATGACCTCAAATTACATATGCATAGTAAAAAAAAATTAATTTCCATTCATTTATTTCTATATATTTTTATAACTGATAATAAATACCACATTATTCAAAAAAATTATACTTAAAAAAGTTCATTCTTTTATCCTAATCATACCTTTTCTCCTAATTACTCCTATTTCAAATTTAGGCAATCTCACCATTTCCTAGCTGTTTCCACTATTTTCAATATGTCCTCAGTGCTATCTTTGATATGTTCACGATTTCACTTTTTTTTGGGTCAATTTAATTATTTAGTAAGATGTTCTTTTTTATTAGTAGAATTCTCCCACTATTTGATTTTTTTTGGCCCCTCTAATTTTTTTTCATTTTTGACAATTTTTATCCAAAAATAGATTTTCACCATTTATGGGAATGATCTTATCATTTTTTTAGAATGGAAATTTATCCAATATACCAAATTCCAAGGGGCATGAAATGCATTGGATTATGAAATTGACAAAAAAATAAAATACTTACAGATGCCCCACTCCCTATCAGTCATTGATACTCATGCACTCACTTGTTAAGATGCCTATGGTGTGGGATTTGAGCCATCATATTCATTTTTCTCACGTACAAAACTAGAACTCAAAATATCAATAGGGGAGAGAGAAATTAAATATTTTTCACCCACCAAGGGTTAATTTATAGATGAAATTTTGATTTTTTTCATCCCCTGCCCTAATAATGCTTCATTTTTCTTCCTAGGAAGCCTATTTGTGGTTCCTTAGTCCATTTTGACCTTATTTTCTTCTCATTATTCCATTTATCAACCTATTTTGCTCTGACACATGCCATTTTATTATTTTCAAAGGCATTTGGATCAAAAATCTTTTTTCATCCATTCCTTCAAGGGGCCACTGTGGGCTCTCAATTTTTTTTTGGACTTTAATGTGAACTCATTTTTCTGTAAATTAAGAAAAAATAAACAAAAATGTAACTACATCACTTCCTCTAATTATTATCATTTTAAAATAATTTATTATTTTAAAAAAAATCCTCATATAATGTCTCATATACACCTTATCAAATAGGAAAAAAAATTAGACATCCAATTTCCACCACTTCACAACATCACAGGTCAAATTGTCAAAGTTGGAAAAAATATCCACACTAATGCAACATATATCAAAATTAATGTAATACATGCATAATTAATATAAACTCTTTCCAAGATATTTATTTCATTAAACCTCCAAAATTTAATTGATTCAAAGCCACACATTTCATTATTTATCTAACAACTCTAATTCGTCTAACCAATTTATAAATAGAGGGTGACCCCTCTAGGCATAAATATTTTTTTGGTGAAAAGAAACTCTATAAAAATATTAAGATAGATTTTGATGGATTTCATACCTTGACATTGATGAAGACTTTGAGCTCTACATGTGGACACAAACATGTATGTGTATCAGCTTTGAAGGAAACATCCAAAGGGAAGGTAAATACATCTTGTTTATCATTCTATTTGTTAAGTTTGTTACTTCAAGTCTTGCCCATTCTGAGGAATCATGGTCAAAAATTTGTGTTTCATGAATTTTATTGATTTTGAATAGATAAAAAATAAACTAATGCCTCTTGTAATCATGGTTTACAAGGAACACACTTATGGCCTTAGAAAATGACCCTAATAAATTTGTAAAAAGGAAAGTTACTTTAATTATGTAATTCAAGCATGAGGTTAGGATTACAATGGCCCTTTTAAATAAGATTTATGGTGTTCATTCCATTACAAATGTCAATTATTTATGGGTCCTTTTTATTGTATATTATATTGGATGACAAAAATATCCTTATAATTAGAGATATTACCACTTTCAATTTGAAAAATTAGAGAATGTCCCTAAATAGACTAGATAGTCTTTTCTATATGATGTCTTATGTAATAGATGCATTTTGTGCCAAAGTCACCCTTCTAGTGAAACACCATGGTATATAGAGACCAAATATCATATAATATGTGATCACTTTAATATTTTTCATATTCATAGATTTAGGGATGACAAATAAATAATTACAAACACTTTGTATCATTAAATGTATAAGGTTGTCAATCCCAAACCTATGTTAATATTTTAAAAATATATTAGAAGGTTATTGAATTCATTGGGTGACTACTAGTATTATCTAGACCATACTATCATCAATATAGAGGGGACCTTGGTGGCACCATTTTATCTCCCTAGACTTATCCCAAATAAATTAGCAGAGTAGGATATAGCCTACCAATTACCCAAAAGTGTGGACATAAATTTTAAAGGATCTAAGTTAGGGGTTCTTCAAAATACTATCCTAATCATATGAATACAATGATTCTAGTATTAGAACCAAATAGTTGGAGATTAAAAACATTTCACCTTAAACTAGCAAAATTTAGATATTGGTACCCTAAGGGTAAGGTAGACCAATACATAAGAATCTTTAGAGGAAGGCTCAAAAATAATTAAGGTAAAAAATAATATACACATGAATTAATCTTCATGAATGTATAGGATGATACTGGACTATGGATTAAAATTCAATCTATTTAAATAACCATGTAGATATCCCAAAAGACTTAGTATGATCCTACTATAAGGAAGGAGAATGTAGTTCTTGTAGAGGAACCTAAGCAAGAATAATAGGTTATTACAAAGATAAATGAATGTATAAAAATACTATACTCAGAGGGATTCAAACACCAAAGTATAATCAATAATATATTAGCTGTGGGAACTCTTATAATTTCTCCACTCATAGTGGTATTCACTACTACAACTACACTAGCTAAACCACCTCTAGTAACTCCTCCTCCTCTTATAATTTAGATTCATCCTCCTCTTGTACACATAATAATAGGACCTTAAGTGGTCACTCACTAAAAGAGAAATATACCAAACATATTAAAATCCTCCAAAGTCACATTGGAAGAAAGGCCACCTCCATACAAAGAGACAAAATTGAATTTGGTTTATTCAGATACAAAAGGAGAAAATTTTTAGGAAGACACTACACCTAAAAGCTTAGCAAAAGAGTATCTAATAGAGACAAAAAATGAGGAAATATAACATTTACCAAAATCTACTATTTTTTAGTAATAACCTTTATCCATAAACTTTAGGAATACATACTCTAGTTCTCCTCATAAAGATGATATCTATTAGGCAAGAGCAAAGGTGAAATACCTCAACCATGTCGTGGAAAAAACTATGAACCCACTAGTTATGCCACATACTCATCTAATGGCCACATCAGTCACTTATGGTATTGATACTCCAATTGCTACAACATTGGCTACTACGTAGGTCATATACCTTGTCTCTCCTATTTCTAATATTTTTCAAACTATTCTAGTTGATCTTTTTGCCACTATTATAGGTAATACAACTCCATTCGATTAAATTAGTATACTTGCTACTTTATCTAGTGTTTCTATTATACTTTAGCCAAAATTCATATTTTCTTGTTTTATTCTTTATCTAATACAACTTCCAACATTATGGGCACCAATTTTGTTCCAGTCACATTTACACCAATTGCTCAACTCTTAAATATTATAACCCAATCTACCATTAAATTTACAAAGCTGTGGCTTTGTTTATCCTCAAGGTCAACATTTTGAGGACATAGTTTTCTAGTATCTTTTATTAAATTACCTAATAAAAGGTCATTTTTATACTTAGTTATTATCACTCATTCCCACAAGCACACATACATAGTCCCTTATTATTACAACTATTCTTGAGTCTCCAAATGTATTCAAACACATCAATAGGACTCCACCCCAAATCAAGGTCTCTTATGAGAAAACGATTGACTCTACATTTCCTTCACATCCCCCTTTAACATGTCCTATATCATCTCCTTAATTTTACCCATAATAATTCATAGTACCACCATTAACCATTCCATACACTACCATCCCATCCATATAGACTACCTCTCCGACTAGGCTAGTGTTGGCAATACCATGGATATAATAATTATAGAATGACAAATTGTCTAGGAATAACTTGGTGATCATTCAATATCCCAAACTAATTCCAAAATTTGATGAGTATTAAAATACGATCAAGATATTTAGAAAGAAGAATATTTATGTTATTGGTAAAGAGATTGAACTTAGGAGAGAATAATAATTATACAGCTTGATAAAAAGAGGAAAAAAACTAGCTTAGGGAATGTGATGAGTTCTAAGAAGATCCTTTATCCATATTTGAGGATAAATGAGGGGTGTTCAAGGAGGTATTTTAAGGATTACAATAGGAAAATAAAAGCTTGAGTCTCAGCCTAAAATTTAAGCTCTAATTGAAATTTTATAAAAGGTACATAATTATGCTCGATTCTCATATATCCTTGCATGTTATATACATAGATCTAGAGTAAAATCATAGCCTCAATGGGGAAATGTAGTGAAATTTAGTGAATCATTAAGAATTTTGGAATCTAACTTGTACTTTATTTATAAGTTAGTGATCTGAAAATCATACCCTTAGTTAAAATTTATTGCTTATCAAGTATTTCACTTTGGCTCAAAGTTATGTTAGTAGTGAAAGATATTATTTAACTAAATGACATGATCAAATGAAATAATTGGTCAAGAATTTAACTAACCAAGAGAACAAATCCTATTATTTTCTTAGATAAATGAATATTCCCTCTATATATACACCCTAATTACAAGTGATTAATATAACATTATTCAATAATTTTCTCCAATCCTTGGTACACAATTTTAAATCAAAGGTGGATAATATAGTTTAGGGGAGTGGTGATCAAGATATACAATTCATCACATTTTCCAAGGAGAGGATAGACAAACCACAAGAAATCAAGGCATATTTTTAAATTTATTTTTATCTACATAAGAAGTTGATGGGTAACATCCTTTTTTTGTTCAAAACTCCCATCATTAATTTTGCAATCATAGAATCAAATTTTATAACATGTGCATCTACAACCAAGAAAGTGAAGGAGAAATAGTAGTTGGATACCTAGGTAGGGGTTTTAACATTACAATCCTAAACATAAAACATTGTGGCATCCTCTTCTACTTACAATTTATTACACACTTCATTAGGATCTATGTTTTCTACATTTACTTTTACTACAACTCCTTTACATGCCTAGTTAGGACAAACTTTGATGGAAATTATAGTTGCATCTTTAGTCACTATAGTAATGTTTTATTCCTCCATAAATAGTTCCACATCAACATCCCATGTTTTTATCACTTACAATAAGACACTTCTAATTGGAATTTAGTTTAGTTTGAGTATAGGTTGTTACTAAAAGTTCCACTCAGACCCTATAAATTTGTTGTTTGGATCTAATTTTATCTTATTATTTATATAATTTATTGATCTATTTGTATATGTGAGTTTTAAAGTTATATTAAGACTTTTTTATTTATAAACAATATTTTCATGCAAGACCAATATGATAAACTAAGATTCAGTCTTATTTTAGACGTTTTCAATATGAAACAAGATTTGAAGATGAGGTAGTTCCCATCTAAAGTTATATATGTTTAAATTTCATTTGTTGTAGAGTGAGGTGAATTTTATTAATTAATGCAAGCAAATAAACTTTCTTAATCATTCTATAAGTTTGTGTGAATGTGGTATTTCATAAAAAAATGTGTTTCTTTGGATAATCTCCATTAATCTAGAAAATATATAGGAGGTTATGTATGTGTTTTATTTTTAGTGATTGGATTAAACATTTTATCAGTCTTGATCAATTATTTGGTTATATATAATGCTTAAAATTTGTTATTGACATTCAATGTGCATAGTAATCTCGTAATAGAAACATATTTGATTATAGTAGGTGGGTTATATTGAAATTATTTCTTTCTATTATTCATTGTGTTTGATTGTGTTATGTGCTTAAAAGTAACCCACAATAGACATTGGTTCAAGAAATATACTCAACTTAATACATTAAGTTAACTTGGAAGGGTTTAATATTCAATTCAAACATAAAACCCCTTATTATTTTACCTGCATTTCCTTCCTTTTAAAATTTTCATTAGATTCATATTAGTTTATATCCAACCATCCATATTAGGTTAGATATTATAACTTTAGTTTAATTTTTAGGTACGTACCACATCTAAAATATCTAAGATAAATAACTATTGTACTCACTGTTATTCCACCATGTGGTTATTTACAAAATTGAGACCCAAAAATCATGCCTTGAAGTGAATTATCACTAATATTAAAATGAGAATGACTTTCCCATAAGAATATTTTGTGTGCATAGAACCCATATTAACAAGTTTTATCTAGCATTAGAAGGAGGGCCCAACATTTAGTTATTGAGATCACTTAGGTTTCATACATTAGATCCCCCATTAAGGTTAATAAGCTCCAAATCTAATTTTGGTTTACTATTATTATCACTTGTATAGGTTAATATAAGACCAATATTATAAAGTGATATCCTTAGGACATCCACAACCTAGATAAATTCGCCAACCCAATGGAATCAACCTCAATGTTTCATTATGGCCTACATACATGGTTTTGTTATCATTGTAGTTATTTCCATTCATGATATATATAAGAACCCAAAAACATTATTAGAACATAAATGTTTGGGGGTGAATAATTATTTGAAACCTTTACTAAAAATCCACTTAAACATTCATGAATATTCAATCAAACATATAGATAAAATAATGACTAATTAACCATCCACATATGCATGAAATATAAGAACACAAGATAACACAAACTATATATGGGAAAACCTCAAGGTGAATAAAACCCATTGATACTTGAAAATGGGATACATTTATATTAGACAAAAGATCAAATTTAGTGAAACACCAAATTCACATGGAGCACCAACCCCAACTAGTGAAGCGCCAACCCAACTAAGCTTTAGCAAACACCCACTTATAAGGAGGTACCAACCCCATAGATGACTCAACACCAAATTAGACACTTTAAAAACTTGATAAATTTTATAACACATGGCTTCCCATAAAATATATTATGATCACCTTATTCATATCTTCACACACTTATATCCCTCTCAAAACTACCTCAATCCTTCTTTGCTCTATTAGGTCTCTTCAAGACTGATTAGGTGATATCATCTTGATCTCCATACTTATACCTCCTATTAAATATTAATTATTGTATATATAAACTAATTTTATGGTATAAATGATCTCATTATACTCCTCAATGTGTTTTTTATTCACTTTCACTCTCTTCACTTATCTAATGCACTTAATTATGTCTAATTAGTCTTGCTCTTAAACAAGTCACTTACTCTCACATACCTTGGTCAGACATACATATTTTAACAATTGTATTACCATTAAAATAGGTCTTATAACAAGTTTAAAACATTAATAAAACAATAAATTAGGTTGGCCAAAACTTAACAAACTAAATCCTCTTTAGGCCTTAAGAAGACCTAATTCAATTAGGCCTACTTTGGAAACACATTACCTCATGACCCCTTGAAAAACAATACAATTAATTTATGAATAATATAATTCAAAAAATAAATAAAATATACATTATATAACTTCAATTTAATTCCAAAACACATTCTAGGTCCAACAACCACTTGAGCCCATTCTCAAAACACTGTTCACAATAGGCCTTCACATACACAAAAAGTTTATCTTGAAAAAATGAATCATAAACACAATTTCTCAAAATAACCAAAAAAAATTCAATATTCAAAAACATTATGAACTCATAATCATCACAAACTTCATTATATACATCAACTTAGGGTATACATGCTCAAACTCTTCTCTACAAAATGCTCACTCTGAACTTCCAACTAGACTTAAAACATAGTCATGGAAACTTGAACTTATGCAACATTAAAAAAAAAGGATTGTAAATGAATTGAATTTATTATAAAACATCCTAAAAATAAAATTAAAAAAATAATATCATAATATGTAATGGAAACTATTGGTCTTACAGACCAATTTGTTGACCTTCTATCTCACAGACATTACCCAACCAGACAAGCCATTTTTGATTCAACATTTTCACTAATTTGACTAATTAATAAAACTTATAAAAATAATGTATAGGATATAAAATTTTAAGAAAATGACATCGTGTTCATTAAATACTTCAAATTATGTCAAATATCCTCCAACTCATCATTGTAACTTGCTTACCCAGATCTACTAGTTTCCCTTAAAGCACAATCATCATGATATTGACCTTCAACACCTATATGATAACTTTTAGAGACTTAAAATTCATGTATATTATATTATAATATAATTATAAAAATATTATATATAAATATAACATTTTCAAATATGAAATATTGGTCTTGTAGACCAATCTCATAACCTTACATCTCATTGTCTCATCTACACCAAACAGGACAACTTATGAGCAAATTTTTCACTATAAATATTGAACTTAAAAACTTATACCAAAAATTAAAATTTATTAAAAATAATTTTAAAATATCTATGAACTTTTTTTCTTAATTATTCCATGATAACACATTCCTAAACCACTTCTCACTACTGCTTGGGTTTTTCACTATTTCCACCATTAGCCCTGTTAGCAACTTGCTAACTTGGATGACTAGTTTAGCATACTTTACATATATAAATTATATATAAACCACAATTTAAATAAAATAAAATTATTAAAAATTTTCCTCTGTCCATTTATCAACTTTGACTTGGTCAACTCTGACTGCTATAACAAATCTTTGAGAAATAATGTCTTTCTTGTAGGGTCCACTCACTCATCTAAAGACTCAATCACAACTAGAGATGAATGGGAGATTTTAATACATCTTAAAATCACTAAAATATCCACAAAAATACATTATTATCACTTTAGAACAAATTCTTTCATATCTGGTCATTATTAGGGTTGTTTGAGGGTTTAAACCATCTTCCACTATTAGTAATCATTCATAAATCTTAGCCCCTCATTACAAAAAAAAGTTCATATAAATTTTATATATTAACCTAAACCATCTACCATGAATATATTATTTTCTCATTCTTATGTTTCATGTGCCAATGAATACTTTAAAAACCTTCTCGAGTAGATATTTCTTCGTCGTGTACACTCGCGAGACCTTAAAACACATTTTCAAGCCTAAACCTTAAAATTTTGACCTTATACTTGGCAATAACACTTGGTAAAATATATTACACCATTTATAATACTCAAATTCTCATTATTATCTTTAAATATTAATCTCATACCATATTTAGCCACCATCTCTCTCTTTTCTCTATAGACCTTGACCTGCAAACCATAATAGTCCTTAAAATTGACCTTATAACCACTATCCAAGCCTCTTTTAATGAAAAAAACACCTCTATAACATACTCAATAAACCCATATCATGATCAAACAATAATTTATATCCTTCATAAGTCTTGATAATAGATCATAATGCCTCATCAAGCTTATACTCTCTCTACGATATAATCTTCATACCTCATAAGGCCTTGATCTGTCCTTCACTCCTTATTTCATGATTTAAAAACCTAAATTTTATGATAAAAATATAATTATAATTCCATAAAACCTCTCTCATTTATAAATACTACCATACATCCTTCACATACCTTGATGATATCTCATTAGACCAAGCAGGGTTTAGAAATGGTTTAGATGCAGACTTGTGTTGGTCATACCATTGTAGGCTCACCTTGAAACTCTCATTGATGAATATAAACCTTAATTAAATTTATTACATGCCCCTCAAATAATTTCATACCTCTGCACATGCATCTTCATGTTCACTATGCACATGCTCATGATACAACTATGTTTGTTATGACTAAGATTCTCAAGCATTGGGAACTTGACCATTGAACTTGAAACACTTATGAAGGTAAATATTATTTAAATAGATGATCAATAAATGTCAATAAACCTCCCACAAGCTTCACTATATGCATACCTTATCACAAGGTCTAGACAAGGCTTTATAAGATACTTTGATGCTTTGACATATTATTTCCACATCATGACCTTAACACAACATCAAATAATAAAAAATGAGACACTTGGACCTATAAATTTCTCTCTCATGGAAATCACTACATACTTTCAATGCTCATAAGATTTTCAAAACACACACTGCCAACTAGCCTTGCTCATCTAGACATCAGTTTTAAAATAAATACATAACATCAATCTTATTCATCATATGTTTCTTCCTTTAAATATGTAATATATTTCAAAATAAGGTAATGAAGTGAAGATAACTTATGTACAATGAAACTAAGGATAAAATTAATGATGAAAAAATATTAGCTTTATTTATTAACTCAAATTATCTAAATATCCAATTTGAGATGATTACAGTTACCACTAATCCTTAAATGGCATACATGAATTGTTTCTTTCATCCTCATCATATACATAAAGGTAGGGATAAATACCATCTAACCTTCATTGACCCTTATCATTCCTCATCATCCCGAATCACTCCCTCATCATCCTTAATCATTCCCTCATTGACCCTCTCCAGCCCTTATCATCCTTAATCTTCTCTCTTTATATAGGTAATTTACATTGTCTATATAAAGAGGTATTATCAATTGTAAAATAAGAAAGAGTTTTTTGAGCCAAAAACTATTATTTAAATTTATTACACTCTCTATCATAGAAAAAACACTTAATATGTTGGCATAATAAATAATCATGCTTTCACAATAACCTTGTCATATGGATCTCACAATCTCATACATCAAATACCACTCACTCTGTATCTTCACCAGATGCATCTAGACATCAATGACAACACACTTTGACATTAATGACATCAAATTGACATCAATTACAAAAATCTACAAATAAAATTATCTTCCTTATTTCTCTCTTTCTATAAGATGAAATATGGTGGAACATGTCAAAACATTTACTACTTGCTTGGGATTGATGAATATAATTCATGAGGGTGTTGCATGTAGACTTTTCCCTTTTAAGATGTAGGATTCTATGTATAATTAGTTCCTAAATCTTCCACAGAGGTCATTTACCTCATGAATAAAAGTCACACTACATATATTGTATAATTTAGATATGTTACTTTTCCTAGTGTGGTATATCAACATTTTTGATAGTATGAGGAGGCAACCTAATGATGTGATTATAGGATTCAATGTATGATTCCAAAATGTGTTTAGCCATGTATATCTTTTATATAAGCCATTTATTTCATTAATCCTTAAAACGTATAAAAATTCCCTAGATTTAATGACTATAATTCTATTACATATAGCTTAGAACATCAATAACCTATCATATGCCTATGTTGAAGCCATCAATATTATTTGAAAATTGAATCTTTAGTTGAAAACATTTCCCATTATTTAACCCTAAAATGATCTATATTGGGGTTATATATATGTTAAATGGGTATATATAATTGAAATGGCACAAGGGTGATAATAAAATCTATATCATGTCAATTAGATGTTAAACTTATATAAGCATACACTAAATTTATTATGTTGAGCTAGAATAAATGTGGAAAGTACAACTATGCTAGATATAAAAATGACAAATAAGTGAAGTGTTTATCTTATTATGATGCTAATGTAGTTTTATATCTAAAATAAGTTAAAATTAGGAAATAATGATATTATGAAACAATCATCAAATTCTATATATGATTCTTTTAGATCTCTAGATAGTAACATCAACTCTGGATGATTATATTGACATTATTATCTAGGTTTGACACTAGTGTCTTGTATGAAATGTTTTCTGAAATAGGATGCAACCACATAGTTGCTTCTAGGTTTTATTTTTCCTTTGATATGGTGAATTTATATAGGGTTCATGTATAGTCTCTCCTTATGAAATAGAAAAAACTTAGTTTTCCATCTTTAATGTGACCTTGGAATAAAATGAGTTAGTGGGCACATAGTGTCAAGCTATCCAAAATACTTCGCTATTAGTGGGTGTTGTCTACATATCCAATACTCCATAGGATGGCCATAGACTCATGTAGTTATCCCCTAAATTTTTTTATTTTATGTGAATCATACAATATGTGCAAATCAATTACAATAGTGACCTAACTTTTAACTTGGCAAATCAGGCTTTTGGGCTACTCCTTTAATACTAAAAACATGTAGACGTGTAGTCCCTATGACTCATATTAAAAGAGGAATAAATATGGAAGCTTTTGATAAATTAAATTATCTTTGAATGTTATTTGGTCTATTACTAAGTATTCATAGGTGTGAAATGAATGAGCATTGATCTTGTATTTATATCAATCTATGTGGATTAATAACTCACATTAAAGCACTTAGGCTGACCATTAGGATACATTTCATTTGTAAACTGGATGACTTTATGGAACTAGAAAATTTAGGTTTTATGTAATCATAAAATATTACCTAAATTTTCCCCCTCTTTAATCCATTAATGAAATTACTAGTTTAAAGGAAAGGAATGCATACCTGGTTATCTATACACACATTATATTTATGTGTGCCCAAAAAGAGTCCTTATTTGGTGACTAACTTGTAACCAAGATCATATTATAGTATAAAATTAGTTCATATAATATGGGTCAAAGTTAATTTAAATATATTTAAATTAAAATGGTAAGGTTTAGGAGTACACCTATATGTCAATGTAACCATCTTTCCTATTGGCAATTTGTGAAAAATATGTATCATTGTAAGTCTCTAAAACTTAGATTAGGATAAATATAAATAGATATTTAAAGTTCAAACCTGATTATTTATACACACCTTATATTTATGTGTGCCTAAAAAGAGTCCTTTTTTGGTGACTAACTTGTAACCAAGATCATATTATAGTATACAATTAGTTCATATAATATGGGTCAAAGTTAATTTAAATAGATTTAAATTAAAATGCTAAGGTTTAGGAGTACACCTATATTTCATTGTAACCATCTTTCCTATTGGAAAGTTGTTAAAAATATGTATCATTTTAAGTCTCTAAAACTTATATTAGGACAAATATAGATAGATATTTAAAGTGCATGCATGCACGCACGCACGCACACACACACACACACACACACACACACATGAAAGCACATGACCCCATGTTTGGAGCAAAATTGATATGGTATTAGTATGAAAAGAGTCTGTGATATGGTAATAGTCCATAAAAGAGTTTTACAGTCTAAAACTGATTTAGATTTTGTAATATTAGGAACTTATTTCATAGCATATGTACATTATATATTTATCATGCTAAAACTACATATAATAATAGTATCGATGCATATAATTATGTCATAACTATGAAATTAAATCATATAACTAGTTGTTTTGGCCAATTCAGAGAACTATGTAAGTGTGGATAATATGCTTCCAAAGCATTCCCCCGCTATATATGGAGAAATATGAAAACTAAAGTACCAATGTGGAGTACATGCTTCCAAAACATGCCCACCCACACTATAATTTGGAGATGTTGCACACTAAATAGGTGTGGATAACATGCTTAAAACACATGCCCCCACTGAATCTAAGAATTGATATAAGTACCATATATTGAATAAATGTTGAGAAGTGTGAATATGTGTAAGCCATACCCATATGACATGCCCCCACTAAATATAAAAACTAATGTAAGTACCATGTATTGAATGAGTGTGGAGAACATGATTCCAAAGCATGCCCCAACTTCATCTAAAATCTATGCCAAGTGTGGAGAACATCTCTGTATGACATGCCCCCACTAATATTCCCACCACTTTAAGGTTAGGTAAATATAGGCTAGGTAAACATAAGAAATTGGTAGTTACCTCACCTCAAAAAGATAAGACAACTCTATAATATGTCGTTATAACCATCTAGCATATATAAGGAACACATCTAGGTAAATGTATCATTAAAGTTCATACAACCAATGTGATCACATGTAGGCCAAATATTCATGATAAATATTAGAGAAAATTCTTTGTAGTAATATTACAAGCTAAACAAGAAAAAAATCACACACATAAGAGCACTCAAAATTAAGTCAAAATTCAATGCTCTAAGGAGACTAAAAATAAGGGCATGGTCAAATGCCATGTAATTGAAGGGACATGACATAGTCAAATGTACACAAAAGTCAAGGATGACATATCCAAATTTCCATACAATAAACAATGACATATGAAAATGTCAATAAAGGCATATATAAGCATATAGGGACAAAAAAGGGATCATATTTAAATGCTTGAATAAGAATACAATAGCAAGGAAAGATACTAAAAAAGGTGACTAAATTAAAGCATAAGAAACCACCATAAAAATGTCATAGTTTCCCATGGATGAAATGTGTTAGGAAAAACATCAAGTGTATAGCTTATCAAGTACCTTATGTAATATTTAATCATGGATAATAGGCATGTGGAAGTACATATATGTAAGCATAAACATGATAATGTAGAGTGATCATCGAATCATATAACCTATGTGTATAAAGATCAAACAAGTGGATGTCCATAATGTCAATATGACATGAGAATAAGGAAGGACCAACATCTAAAATAGGAATGTATCATATGTTTGTGTATTCATGCATGACACTCAAGTAGAAGTGTGTTAAATATGTGTATCTAGGAATAAATGAGTATGTCATCCATCAACATGAAACTAACACATGGATGCTAAGGAGCTAATAGAACATGTAAGTGCTGAAAGTTTTATTTGTATTTTTGAATTTTTTTTTTTTTTTTTTTTGTATTTTTAAAATGTTTAAAGAGGAAACATCATCCCATAATGTCATCAAATGGGTGGTCATAGATATATCCCCACTATGAATCTAAATTAATCTAATGTAATACCCCATGTACACTATGAAGGAGAATGTATAAGTGTAATATATGTCATCGTGGTATCAACGGTGTTTTGTGTATGTATAATAGGACTCTATGTCATGAAATAGTAGTATAAGTAATAGGACTAGGGGTTCTTGGAATATATCATGGAGTAATTATTTATTTCTTTTGTATAGTATTAATATGAAAATTTTGAGGTGTTCTATATATATAATCATAGCATGTAGTATAATATTGGGATTGTATGGATTCCACCATATGTCTTTGGTGTAATGGTCTCTCAAGTTTTGGGCACATAGTAAAGGGGATGTCCTATAGCTTACCCATTTATAGGGAATCAGCCTTAATAAGCTTGATATCTAATAATCTAGGTATAAATTTATTTTATTCAAGAGGATGATGATATATAATTCTATAAAATATAAATACCCAATTAGAATGAATGTATTTAACACACCCATACACTGTATAAGGTACTGATCAAAGAGTGTGTATCCAAGGTCTTCCCAATAATGCATCAAATATGCATGTGGAAGGGATGAAAGATAAATTAGTAACCACATGTGAAGGACTGACCTATAAAGGTAGGTCAATCTCACCAATAACCTTCTAGGATATCCCATAAAATGATTGAAGTGATTTGGTAGAGGGGTGTAAATCATGATGAGTATAACCAAAGTTTTTTAGTAATGTCATGGTGAAAACATTTTCACTTACACCATTATCAATAATAATGTTATGTATGGGGTATTTTTCAAGGTATACTTGAATGAATAAATAATTGAGATTAAATTAATGATCCTTAATTTCACTATCATCAAAGGAAATAGAATGTTTCTTATCCATAGGAGGTATATATTGAGTGTAAGTACCAATAATACCATCTAGTGGGTACCCATAATGTGATGGAGGAAGATGTGCATTATATGTCATTTTCACTTTTGGTTCCTTCTTAGAATGGTTTTGTAAAGGATTTTTAAATGTTTTCTATTTATGGTGATCACTAGGCTGTGAACCTGATTCCCTTGGAGGATCCTCAAATGTAATCTTTTAGTCATTGATAAAATGTTAGATCTTATCCTTCAAGGTAAATAATCTACCCATATAATGTATTGATCCTTGATAATAATCACAATAAACATTCACATCATATCCTTTGGGTATAGTTTGACTCATATCAACCTCTATAAGATGAGGGAGAGATAAAATCTAACACTCTAGCAATCACAAGAGTAATGAAGTTGAGGACTCAAGTAAATGTGTAAATTATTTCCTTGGTGCATTAGATAATACAAGTTGATTAAGATCTTATGTAATTGTGTTAACAATGGTGGTTGTTTCCCTCTTAGGCTTAGGAGGTTTTAACTTATAACTTAGTTTAATTTTAAACTTAGAACTAGATGTATATGTAATTAGTGTGTTTGCTACATACTTGAGCTTATTTAATGACATAAACTTCATTTCACGGTCCCATATAGCATGGCATAATTCATCAAAAGATTTAAAATTTTTAAAAACAATGGACTCATGTAAAGGAGAAAAAAAACTTTACTAGAAAATATCTTACAACTCTTTATCTACCATAAGATTTCTCATTTTAGCTAGAATAATCTTTTATATCAAGACATATCCATTGATAGGTTCATTGGTTTCTTATTTGATTTTGGCAATATGGGCATAGGAAACCTTTTTAAAAAATTTAATAGAAAATTATGCTAATAATTAGATGGAAAGAGGTTTGAAGGATTTTATAGATTTGAGAGGTAAATCATAGAACCACCTCAAAGCATAGTCCTTAAGGATTCCTGGAAATAATTTGGTCAAAAATTTATCATTGGAAGCATAGTTAAGGCATGCCACATAAACTATTTGAAAATGTTGTTTAGAGTCACCCTTTCCATCATAAAATGTCAACTTAGGTGAAACAAATCTAGTTGGAAAGGGTATAAAGAAATTTTAAGTGCAAGAGGGTTATGAAACACATCTTTTGAATCTATATCATGAAGAGATTTTAAAGCTTTTTGTTTAATGTTTGTAATCTTGTCTTCCAAGGTTTTTATAACTTTAAGGAATGATTGAACTGTAGGCCCAGTGAGACTTAGATTACCAAGTTTATTAGTCACCAATGGGGATGAAAAATTATTTTGAGTAGTAATAGGCATTGAGATTGGTATTTGTGTTGAAATAATGGGTAATTCTATCATAGATGCATCAATAGTAGTTTTAGGGAATAAAGGTTTAAACATTATCCATGCCCCCACTAGATGTATTTAATTATAATATTTTCAAGGCGAGGGATGTGCCCACTATAGTTTTCAAATTTTTTACTCAATTATAGTTTATAATATCTCATTAATATATTTAGGTTTTTTTTGAATGCATTCATAAAAAATTCAATTGCATGCACTTGATCATGTTCTATTTACTCATTTCATTTGTTTCATGGTTTTTAATATCAGAATATTCTTCTATGATAACCCTATCAATAATTTTATCAATTTCAACATAGGTATCATCATGATCCAAGGTATGAGATCTCTCATTGGTTTGAGACATTGTAGATGGTTTGAGGGGAAGCTTAATGTGTTCAATAGGCACACCTCCCAATTTAGGGATACACCTAGGTTGCATGTAAAATAGTAAAATTAGGAAATTAAAAAGTAAAGTAATATAAAAACCTAACTAGTTTAAAACCATAGGAATAAAAAAATGAATTCACATGAACTAGTTTCACTAAATGTTTAACCCTAAAAGTATCTAGATTTGTGTTATCTAGATGTTAAAAGGGTATATAGAAATGAAATGGAAAAAGGGTGATAATCAGATATATAGTAGGCCAATTAGATCCTAAACTCATATATAAGTAGAAGCTAAATTTATTATGTTTTGATAGTCTAAATATGGAAAGTAGATATGCTAGATTAAATCCTTATAAATGTGTTTTTGGTGTCACATCTAGAAAACTATTAAGATTTTTAATTTAACTCCACAACATCAATATTGACTCTACCAGGATTAATAGTATCATCAACATGCCCATCCCTTTATCCATTGTAAACATTTTCACTTATCTCAGTAAACTTGGGGTAATTAGAGGATTCATCCCTAAAATGGTTTACCATATTCACTCTGTTAATTATCTTCTTAAGAAAGGTAATGCTCTAGAATGGATGGATCCTTATCAAAATGCATTTGATAAGATGAAATAATCATTTATTCACCCACTATGCTTCATCCTCCTTTAAATGATTGACCTTTTATCCTATACACTTCTTCTACACCCATATCAGTAGGGGTAATGATTTCACAACAAGATGATACATGAATAGAGTATGTCATATACTACATCATTCGAGGACTCATCAATTATGAAAAAAATTATACAAAATATGAACATGATTGCCTCACCATATATTTTGTATCTAAAAAACTTTGACATTATATTATTTATTAGACCACTAATGTTACCAATCATTCTGATCCCCTTCATCACTTCTTAAAATATTTTCTTCATAGGGATAGAATTGGTAAATAGATGACCCTTCTCATGGGATTTGATCTATGCATCATTACTCAAAAATCTATCAAAGGGAAAATCATTGCCAATCAACTTGTTGTAGCTCCTATACCCACTACCAACCACCTTCAAGATAGTCTTCTCAATGACAATATTTAAAGATAGAATGGAATTGACTTAGAAAAATAAATACAAGAGGTGCTTATTTATACAACAATAAGTGAGGTTAGATCTCCTAATCTATAAAGGATTATGACTCACAATATAGATAATGACACATAGTAAATACCAAACTTAACTAGCCTATGTTATATGTCAATCAAAGGTATAAATTAACTTGCGACATTTATTAAAAATATGTTAAGATTTATTAATTATTCTAAAATTCTCCCCTTAATTAATCATAGCCTAAACAAAAGAAGAGAGAGAATTTTTGAATGCCTCAAACTTATCATGTGCAAGTGACTTTGTGAAGACATCACACACTAATCCTTAGTGGGTAAATATTGGAGCTATATGTTGTGTTACTGAACATGTTCACATATGAAATGAATCTGAACCTATATGTGTTAGGATCTCTTAGGAAACACTAGATTTTGAACAAGATGTAGAACACCTTGATTGTCATAATTCAAAACTGTAGGTTGAGTCTATGTAAATCTAAGTCATGTAAGAATATGATGTATTCATATCTCTTCATAGACAAATCTTGCTACAAAATGATATTCTACCTCTGTGAAAGATCAAGAAACACAATCTACCTCTATGGAAGATCTAGAAACACAATCTTGCTTCTTACTTTCCCATGAAATTTAACCAGATCTTAGAAAGAACACAAATCCAAAAGTGGATTTATTATCATCAATATAAGCTACATGATCTGCATCTATGTATCCTATCAAGAAGAACTTATCGTTATTAATGTAATCTAGGCCATACTCAATTATTACTCTGATGTATCTCAATACCCATTTTGTTGTTTTCTAATGTCTCACCTTTGGTTCCTACATGAACAAAGAAAGATAACTAACAACATAGCTACTATATGGCCTAGTATATGTCAATTAAATGAGACTCCCAACCAATTTTTGATAGAGATTTGCATTTACCTCTAGTGATGGATCTGTATGAGATAACATAGGTGTTATAATAGGCTTACAGTCCATCATCCTAAACTTCTTGAGTAATGTCTTTTTATAATTCGTCTATGAAACTAAAATTTAATGCGCTTTATACCATACCTACAAACCAAGACAATAGTGTAGTATCCCAAGATCAATCATGTCAAATGATCACTTGAGATCATTTTTAGTTGAATCGATCATTTTCTATGTGCTGCCAATGATGACTAGATCATTGACATAAACAATCACTATAACAACCTCAACCCCATGTTGTTCGAGGTAGAGGTTAGGATCATATGGAATCATATTTAATCCATGTTTTATGAGATGATCATCGATGATATATGAGGCTCGATGAGCCTGCTTTATCCCATTGAGAGACTTGATAAGCCTGCATACATTTGTTCTTGATCAGGTATCACAAATCCTTCAGGTTGAGCCATGTAGACTTTCTCTTTCAAAAATTTGTTGAGAAAGTCACTTTTTACATCCATTTGATGGAATTTTCATCTAAACTATGCATCCATATAAAAAACCATTTTGATAGTTTTTATCTTTGTTGTGGGAACAAAATTCTCCTCATAGTCAATGCCTTTTTATAAGCATACCCTTTTGTAACATGCCTAGCCTTGTACTTATCAGTACTATTATTTGATTTTTACTTAGTCTAAAATATCCATTTCCATCCTATAGGATTCTTCCCTTGTAGAAGATCAAAAATCTACCAAGTGTTCTTCTTTATCAGTGATTGATATTCTACATCAATGGCATCTTTCCAAAATTTTGATTGTAGGGCTTATATTACTATTGAGGGCTCATAAGTTTATTGAACAATACTCATAAGGTCTATATTAACCTCTTATTGAGCCATTATTTGAGTCCTCAGTCTTGAAGTGGATGTATTTGGTACTCCATTCAAGTTATAATCTCGTATAGTACTTGTATACCACTTGGGCATACAATGAACTCTAGGTGGTGGTGTTGGACGTCATGTTTGACTATCTTCCTTTTAACTTTGACCATCACTATCATAAAATATTATAAGACTTTTGTCTATATCATTTTATTTTGTAGAATGTGGATTGATTTAACTCTTTTTGTCAAACACTACATCTCTATTGATTAGTACCTTCTTTGTTTCTAGATCAAGGAGCCTGTATGCCTTTAATTATGCACTATATCACACAAAAACACATTCTTTTATTTTCTTATCCAACTTATTCCTTTTAGTATTAGGAACATGCATGTATGCCTTGCAACCAAACACTTGAAGGTGAGTAACCTTTGGTTTATTCCATGTCTAAGCTTCATGTGGTATGATTCCATTAACAGCTTCATTGGGTGACCTATTCAACAAGTAGGATACATTGTGACAGGATTCTACCCAATATGTATTAGTAAATTTTGCATCCTCAACCATGTTTCAAAACTTTTTTACTATAAATTTGTTAAACCATTATAAAACTCCATCCTACTAAGGTGAATATGGAGCTATTAATTGCCAACTAATTTCATTCACACTGAGATAGGCTAAAAATTATTTACTATTATATTCCCCCCACAATCTAAATGGAGGGTCTTGATTTTTCTACCAATTTCATTTTCAATCATGGAATTGAATTTTTTGAAGACTTCAAAATCTTGATCCTTATTCTTCAATAAATATACACACATTTTTCATGAGTTATCATAAATAAAAAGCTAAAAATATTTATACCCTATAAGACTAAGAGAAAAATATATGCAAATATCAATGTGCACCAAGTATAACTTACCAAGTGGATGATACTTAGTCTTTCCAAATGGAATTCATATTTGTTTTCCTACTAATCAATTGGTACATATATCAAAAGACTACTTTAGTTTTGGAAGACCATGAACCATATCATATTTGCTTAATTATACCAAAAAACCATAACTCAAGTGACCATATCTTTTATTTCATAAATTACCTAGTTTTGTATCTTTGACTACAAGTTCTTAATGATCATTTTGAATAAAATTAATCTAGTTACATTTTTATAATGTTTGAAGCCTTGGCAATCACTTTGAAATCCCTAGACTTGTCTTTCAAGTGGAAAAACATAGGACCATTTTGGTGATCAAATTCAACCATGAGGTTGTGGTCAAGTAATTAATTAATAGATAACAATTTTTTTGTAATTCCTAGAACATAGAGAATATTTTAAATGTTTAATTTTTGTTTCCAAGTTGAATTTTTATTTCCCCACTTCCTTGTACTATATATGAGGTATCATCTCCAAGTGAAACATTTCCATTTGAATCTATTTTTGTCCAAGTAAAAAACCATTCTTTTCTCCCTATCATGTGTCTAGTTGTCCCTAAATCAACATACCAAACTGCACTTGGATGATTGGTATACTCATGTGTTTGAGTAACTAAACCATTCTCCTCATTTGAAGAATTATTATCATCAACAACATTTCCATGTTGTTTAGGCTTGGAATTTCCTATTTCCACCTATTTTGTTGTTGTGGTTGCTTCTTTTTTGTTTGTGTTGATTTATTGGAAGAGTTATTATTGATTGATGGTCCCTTTTGAAATGTGTTGTACCAATAATGTTTTAATCCATGTCTTTGTCTTCCACAAATTTTGTGTTCTTTAAAAGAATGTGAATTGTTCACTTCTTAGTTTTGTTAATTATTTTGCTTTGGAGATTACTTTGGACCCTTCATGGGTTTCTTCCCCTTTTGATTTGATGTAAGTGAATGCTCATCATCTACTTCCTCTAAATTATGAAAAGTGCCCTCTTGTTGCAACAAATTTACCAACACCTTAAAGGTTGGTTTTTGTCTTTTGACATTCAAAGTGGTCACAAAGATCCTATATGTTGGGGGTAGTACTCTAAGGACTATAATGACCAAAGAATCATCTATCACCATTTCACCCAAATATTGAAGTGAAGACCACAAAGTTGCAACCCTTTTAAGGAATGCTTCTACTTTTTAATCTAATTTGAGCTTGAGAGTGTGTAATTGGCTCTGAAGATGTAATATTTGATTTTGGTTCTTATCTTCATATATTATTTTAATCTTATCCCAAGCATATTTTACAATTTTATCACTTTAGATATGAGGTTTTACCTCTTCCAAAACTCCAAGCATGATTATTAACTTAGCCTCTTTATTAGCTTTGTCATATTTTTGGTTTTAATCAACATATGTTGCATGTCAGATCCATGTGCCTTCTACCATTGACCAAATATCTTCAAACTCTATATGTGTTTATATTTTTGTTTTTCATGTTGTATAATTATCATCACAAAGCAATTATGTGTTGGGGAGAATAAATCTAGGTCTTGAACTAGACATTTTGAATAACAAGTTGTGTATGACAAATTATGAATATGTTATTTAAGTGTATAAATGAAATGTGGGTAAAATCCAAAAACACATACATAAAGAGAGAAAATTGCATACCAACACATAAAAGGATGTCAAAATCCATCGAAAATACATCCAAAAATTGCAATGAAAAATGAGGAAAGTGGATGTCAGTTTCAACCAAAAATGTGTCCCAAGATTTTTATAATGAAACCTGCCCATTTTAATATATTTTGAGGTTGGTAAGAAAATACATCCCCCTTGACAATCTTTGTAATTGTAGGAAAAATGGGATTTTTGCTTTACAATATTCACCATTGTGATGAATCAATAAATTTCACAAATTAATTATAAAATATGATATATAATTAGAATAATAGATTTATCAACTATGACTATCATGGAAAAAAAAGCATTTTCCAGAAAGACAACATGTAAATCAGAGTTACTAGTCAAAATTTATAGCCTCGTAAAGGTCCAAAATACATAAACTGATCAGCTAAACTAGAAAAAAAATAAAAATTATAGAAATTTTGGCGATCAAAATGTAAAAAATAGCCTTATAAACCATATATATCTCAAAAAAATAGCCATGGTGAAAAAAAACACCTTCTGAAGCTTCATGGATCAAAAGTTATGAGCGTCAAAAGAAAAGATATTCAAAGATGGCTCATAGTTGTGAAGGACAAGCCCTTAGGGACTAAAAATTCCTACCAGATGGTCATATGGTGTGAATAGAGGCTTAAAATTCTAGTGGCATGATGGTGGTGCTACACCCAAAAAATTGACCCTACACCAATTGAAGACTTTCCAAATTACTCTCTCTTTTCAAACTTTCTTCACGGGTGCCTCAGTGCTCCATTTTAAGAGAAAAAATAATTTTAAAAAATATATCAATGAGAGGAATTTGGTGATGTAATAATTGATCTATTATTCTACAAAATATCAAAAAATTACCATTTTCTATTATTCCTCACTTGTCTGACAAAATAGAAACTTAAAAAAATCTTAGAAATCACTAAAAGCTCTAAAAATTCTAATTTTTTATTAAATTTATATTTTTATTAGTATAATTCATAAAAAAAAGTATTGGTTCCATAGATTCTATATTTTTATTTAAAATTAAAAAACCAAAAAATGGCCCTAAAAAGATTAGATCTGATGCACTGAGTAGGGATTTAAATAGATCTACATGACAACATTTTCCTTTCATGAAAATGGAAAGAATTCTAGTATAATATCATCTTGGGATGGATAAAATTGGAGTAACATATTGCATCCAAGGATCACATGAACTTCACTTTTGATCTCCATCGAATCTTCAATGCTTCAAAAACCTCATCATGATAACCTGCTCTAATACCAAATGAAAGATGAAATAGAATTACATTAGCAAAAGCACTACAGTAGGTGCTTGTTTATAAAAAATAAGTGAGATTAGATTCCTAATATGTAGGGGATTATGATTCATAATATAACTAACTACACATAAGAAATATCAATCTTAGCTAACCTATGTTATATGTCAATCAAAGGTGTATATTACCTTAAGACATTCATTACAAATATGGTAGGATAAATTAATTATTCTAATTAATATTCTCTATATTAAAGGTCTCTATCAAGCCATATCCCTTAAATATTAATTCCATAACTTCACTATTGATATTTAAGGGAGTAATCTCGATAAATAAACTTTCTTCCCTGATACTACTAAACAAAAAGTAGTCAATGAAGAACTTCCTGAAATCAATGTCAATTTACATGAAGATACTTGGACCTTTCACTTTAATGGTGTTAAATGTCTTCAAAAAGGTGGGGTAGGTTGTATTCTTAAAATTCCTCTTGTAAAAATCATCCCTTTAGGCTTTCTCTTAACATTTAACATCACTAATAACAAGGTAGAGTATGAAGCTTTAATCTTAGGCATGAGAGCTACTCTTAATTTAGATATCGAATACCTACATGCTTTAGGTGATTCCCAACTCATTTTCCTCCAAGTCAATGGTGATGACCAATTCAAAAGTGATAATCTCATTTACTATCATCAAATTACAACCACTCTCACCAAATATTTAATCTCTTTCACTATTGATCCTATCCCTCAAGATCAAAATTCTATTGTTGATTCCTTTGCTTCTTCATCTCTTTTTCATCCACACCGAGTTCTCACTGATCCCACTTTTCTTATCCAAATAAGAAAATATCCATCGTCTATTCAACCACATGATTCACTAATCTTCTACATTGATTTTTTCACCATTTGATAAAGGCCATGCTAAAAAAACATCATTCAAGTTATAGAACACCAAACCTATCTCCCAACCTAAACTCCCATGAAAAGACTCACCTTTGAAAATGAGACTTTAAGTATGTATTTAAATATAACATCCTATAATATCATAATATTTAAGGTACCTTGCTACATTGTGTTATGGAAGATGAGGTTCCTCCTCTTCTTGAATGATCACATGGGGGAATTTATATAGGACACTGTAGTGGAAATACTACAACTCATAACTTCTTACTTATGGGATAATTTTGGCCTACTCTTGAAAATGATGACATCCAATTTGTTAAAAAGTGTAATCCTTGCCAAATTCATGATGATTTAATTCATTCACCTCTAACCAATCTTTAAAATATAGAATATCCCTAGCCATTCTCTATGTGGGGATTAGATCCCATAGGAAATTAGCTCAATCTCAAGATGGGCATGTATTTATAATCATAGCCATAGAAAATTTTACCAAATAGATTGAGGCTATGCCCCTTATTAATGTCACTAGTACCACCATCACCAAATTCATTCCTAATTAAATCATTTGTTTCTTTGGTTTCCCTCATACTATCATTTCAAACAATGGTAGTATTTTCAAATATAAAGATGTCAAATAGATCCGTGTTAAATTTAAAAAAAATCACAAATTTTCCATGCCCTATCATCCACAATGTAATGTCAAAGCTTAGGCCACCAAAAAAAATCTTAATAAAAATCTCCAAATAATAAATTTTGAAACCCACATGGATTGGCACCTTCATCTCTATTCCACTCTTTGGGCCTATTGCACTAGCATTCATACTGCCATTTGGGAAATGTCATTCTCTTTAGTCTATGGTTTTGAATCAGTCCTTCCATTAGACATTAAGATTCCCTCTCTCTATATATCTCTTCATGGTATCATACCTGATGAATAATTACATGAATCTTGCCTTCATGCTCTTGATCTCCTTGATGAGTGTCATCTTTCTACTTTATAACATAATTTCCAATACAAGGCATGCATTACCAAATAACATAGAAAATGAGTCAAAGTCCGCATGTTTAATGTTGGTGATCTTGTCCTTAAATTAGAATACACTCATGATAAAGAAGGTAAATATGAAAAAAAATTATGGGGTCCCTATTTAGTCAAATATATTCTTGGTCCAAGTCTCTATCACCTTCAAACCAATGAAGGTCATGTTTTCAAATATCCTACTAATGCACAATTCCTCAATAAGTATTTTGCCTTAGTGGGTTTGTCTTTCTTACTTAGGGTATACTTGTTTGATTTTTTCAATCTTTAGTAGCCTTGGGTTTTTGGTAACCTAATTTACTCTAAATTTTAACATGGTAATTTAGTCTAACATAGCACTTTTCACCCCAACTTTCCAAATTTACAAGTATGTCCCATCTACATAGCACCAATTATCTTAGCTTTCCTATGTTTGTTTTTTCTCTTTAGTTTTGTAATATTGGGTTTGTCAAAATTAGTCTCTATGCCCTCCATAATCAAAACTAAAAACATAGTAGATAACCTATTGGTCACCTTAATTCATTAAGTAAAGGATTCATGCCAACATGACATCCACCTAAGTGTGAAGGAATCATTTTTTGAAGTGGTTATCCCTTTGGCATTTTGGTGCCAACTAGGGATGCAACACATATCTTGCACCAGTTGGTAGGTGGATAACTATCTCTTAGATTTTTAAGGCATCTTCTAAGATTGGCAAGACATGCCAAATATAATATAAATTTAGCGAGGTTATGGAGTTAGTGGTTATGATGACCAAGCTCCATCTCAATACTTGATATGCACATTATACCTTGGCAAAGATGTTCCTAGAAGCTATTTAAGGACCTTGAACTAGTTGAATTAGGAGAGAGGGAAAATTGCAGTAAAGATATATCAAAATCAATCCTTATTAGATAATACTTTAGAATTCATTAGTCTTAAGAATATTATAAAAGCCATGAAGGTTCCATTTGTAAGAACTCAAGATTGTCTATGAGCCTTTAGGTTGTTAAAAAGTAAAAGCTGAGCATATACTTTGTAATGAATGTTATGAACTCTATAATCTATTTTGAACTATAATTAATGATGCAGGTTGATGCATTAGCACAATGTGTATGATTTACACATCTTTGGTATTGCTAATGGAATGATTAATGGTTTTAATGTCATATTGTAATTATGTTAAGAAATGTTCATGCAATTTATCTAGTTTGTTGCTTTAATGGAGTCCATGTAATAAATGGTGACATTATCATAACTCTATATAAAGAATAAGTATAAATTATGTTCTAAGTGTTCATATCCTTATTAGGATTACATGTCTAATGATGGGTGTCATTATTCCCTTCATTTAATCAACTTCTTGTTGATGTCATATTTAACTAGGGCTGTGCCTAAAGCTATATGCAACAAGACAAATCATAGAAATTTAGTAATTGATTGTAGGTATTTATATTTTTTCTTTTTGTTTTGGGGGATTTTAATGTCTTGAGGATTTCTTGGTTAAAACCTTATTGGAATCAAATTATGTGAATTTTTTGGAAGTATACACATGTTACAGAAATGAAATAGATTTCTAGAAATAAACACACTTTTGCATAATGAAATAGGTTGCTAGAAATAAACACACTTTTGTAGAATGAAATAGATTGCTGAAAATAAACACACTTTTGTAGAATAAAATAGATTGATATAAAATGATTGCAAAGAAATGAGAATTTAATCTAAAAAACCTATAGGAACAAATTTACAACAAATTTTATATTTAAGGAGTTAGAAGTATTTATAAATTTAACAGAGTTACCTATTTGCTTTTGCAAATAAAATATAAATACCAACCAAAAAATGAAGATCTTGGTTCTTTAGAGGAGTGGGCCCTTGTTCCGCCTAGAAACAGGATTGAACAATTTAATTTTCTTTCAAAATAGATGGCTATTTCATTGATAAAATGTTTTGTATTAAAAAATGTACTAATCTATCCTTATCTCTCTATATTTTAATGATTTTGTACACACTTTTCTAAATTCCTAGGTTTGTATATATATTCTTCTACTTGTGGTGCATTGATTGCTATAACTGCTTCATAGATATGATGGAACTGAATCATGCCCAGAATAGATGCTGAATAAGATGTGGCTAGTTGTCCAGCTATGTGATAAATGTTTTAGATCTACAGGTATGGAAATCAAAATTTTGCTCCTGATTTAATGGGATCATTGATTTGATAGATCACTGGCCATTTTGAATAGATCTTTATCAGTTCCATGTTTGACTCTGAAAATTACAGAGCTTATCTATAAGAGTACCAAAGCTAATTTAGATAATTCCAAAGCTTATATGTAGGAGTACTAGAGCTAATTTAAATAATTCCAGAGCTAAATATAGAGTTCTAGAGCTAAGTCTAAAAATGGGACAACTTGAAATAGTATGATGGAGTTTTGGAAGTAAGATGAATTGATTCCAATGCTTCCAAAACCATGAAATCCACTTCATATTTTTTCTTTAACTTGATGATGACCTATTTTATTGCAAAACTTGAATTTTCCAACACACTTGTTAGGAATTATAGGGTTTTTTTAAAATGTTAGAATCACAATCAATAAAATATGGATAATTACATCCTAACTCATCTCAAATCAAAATAAAAGTTACAAAATGTAATCAAACTTAATAGAAAGAGAGAATAAGATGAAGTCATTTATTATACATTTATCAGGCATATCCTGGCCTCATTATTTCCCCCATACTTACTTGTTTGTAAGTCCCTTTACAAACTTCACTCTTCAAATTCAGGATTGTATATCCTGCATTCCATTTGATTACTTAGATCAAATGGCTAGAATTGAAAATCCTAATGATTTGATTCAGAGCTACTATACCCTACTCCTACTCCTGCTTCTACTTTTCTTTTCCATTCCTCAAATTGAGTTGGATTTTGAGGTTCTCTATTTTACCAAGGAGATATGGGGGTGAGAAGTAGAGGTGGCTTTTTTTGCATTTTTATCCATATGCACAGGGGATTTTCATTGATCTAAGGAATTATTGTGCATAAAGCGTTTGCCCTTTCTAGACTCTAGATCAAATTTGAAGGGGATATTACTTCCCTTCTTTTCAATGCCACTGGGAGAAATTCCCATCTTTCAAACATGCATCATAGATATTATCAAAATTTTCCCTTTCATAAGAGGTGAAGGTATTAATGCTTTTCTATAAATTGAAAAGACAAGGTTCCCTAAACTTATCATTAAATGCATGAGATTGGAAATGTGTAACAAAGGTGAGTGGGTTACCATAATGAATTCTCATACAGAGACCAAATGAACTAGCCTTTGACCATTGCTCTGACTCCCTTTCTTTCCATGCAATTTGATTTTGAAGAATAGAGACAAATGTGTTAAGCTGGCTTTCTTTAAATACAAATTGATCATAAAACCTATATTTATTTCTAGCATGAAATTGCAGAGGTAAAATTCACAGAGAATATTTTTATGTTCTATATTGGCTAAGGGTAGGTGGTCAAGAAATTAGCTTCATCTTTTATTTCATGTCGAAGGCCACATGTTATCCTTGTCAATTGCCAGTGAATGAATTATTCTTCTAAAAACATGCTATAAATAGGAGGTCTTCTACATACAAGCAGTTTATCACTCATCATACAAACTATTTGTATTTTCACAAGACATTTATACCTATCATTTTCCTCCTTGTAAAATTTGTTTTCCCATTCCTTCCTTGCTTTCTCTTCTTCTGCCAGCTTCCATTTCAAGTATATATTGGATGCCTTGATTACACTGAGTTCTTTGCATGTATCATCCCATAATTACTTGAGTGGCAGATAAGTCAATTCAGTCTATGCAAAGACTATTGACATAGAGGTCTGTATGGTACATTTTTCCTCATTCTCCATTAGTTTCCTTTCAATTTCTGCTAATTCTTTAGTCTTAGCTATGAAATAGTTTTTTATTTCTTCAAGGAGCATTTCTTTCTATTCTAATTTGAGTTTGAGGAAGTTCAATTCCTCATCCTTTTCCTTGATAATGAGTTCTACTCTAGATAAAAATATATCCTATTTAATCTATTGGTTTTGTTCTTTTTATGAAGTTTCTTGGGGAGTTAAGCATTCTTCTTCCACCATAGGGGATTTCTCTTTCCTTCTCCAAGATGCCTAATCATCTTCTACATGTGATGGTGTTGTTGTCTCACCTATTTCTTGGAAAACTGACTCCTCAAAGCTTTCATCTCCTTTTTCCTTTTCTATTTGGCTTGGTTTAGGAGGAGTCATGGCCATGCTACCCAAAATATCAGCAACTTTAGTTTTTAGCCTTTCTTACTCTTCCATTTTCTCTAGACTTTCTTTAGACTTTTTATGACGTATTCTTTCTTGAGGAGCCTCAAAATGTACAGACATAGGGCTCCTTTTAGAACTTCTTCTAATGTTCACGTTTTACTCAAGCCTAGGTGAACTGTCACTGTCAAAGATAGGTATCAGTTCTTCTATAGCTTCTGCAAAAGAAGAAATTTCTTGAGAAGGTCTAGTAGGGTCTAAAATTTTCACTTTTCTTCTAGATTTTCTTCTTTTTGATACTTCCTTTTCCCTAGTCTTTTCTTTTCCTCAACAATGGTATCAGTTTTCAAATGAATTGAAGGGGTAGGAGGAGTTGTTATTGTTCTTCTATAAATACCAGGGTTTTGGCCAAATTTGTTATGAAATTTGTCCCACATTTATTCCCCATTTTTCTTTGAAAGGAAATGATGTTGGCATATTAAATGCACTAACCCATGATGTCTGATGGTTCCTACACCCCAAGAATATCTCTAGGCCATGGTATGGATGGAGTCAAATAGAAACCCTGGAAGGTTTACTATATATTCTAGTTTTTTGGCTCCATATCTAAGGTGTATAAAGATTTACGGGACTTCTATTCCTACTGTCCCAAATTGTCCATCACAAGTTAAATATTTAACTATCCAAAATGCTACTCTATCAAAGGGTTTGGGCAGGCTGGCCCTTTTGACTCCTTCGATGATTTTATTTGTATTAAAATTATACTAGGGTTCAACTTCCCCTTCTTTCAATAGAGTTTCAGCTAAGTCTTTTAATGTCCCCTTGACAAGGTTTGGGAAATGTACTATTGGTATTCCAAACATCTCACTTACTATATTCACAAAGGAATAAAAACCTTCTAAATTTTTGTCCTTATTTTTTCTAAATTGATAGCAAATTCTCTTACCAGTTCATCGTTATATTTGGGAAATTTCCTCAGAAACTCCAACCATCCTGCCTATTGAAAGATAGTTTCTACTTCTTCATATCTAAGGTGCTGGGTATCATCCTCTGGTTCTGACTTCTTTTTAATCCCCATGATTTTTATTCTTTAATATTATGTAGGTTACATGAAGATTTATTCTCTTATTGGTGGAACTAATGATTTTAGCTATGGAACTAGCAGATTTAGTTGCTAATCTGATGAATTCAGTTGCAGAATTACTGGACTCAGCTATGGAACTTAGCAATTTTGGCTACATAAATACTATACTCATCTATGAAACTGATGGAGTTAACTCACTATATCTCTTTTGAAATTTTTCTATAGTTGTCTTTTACTTTGTTGATTCAATCATAAGAATGATTCTTTATGGCTATCCGCCAACTCATTCCAACATCAATATCCTTCTCATGATTTTGCACATTTAACCATGATGTATAATAGATGACTCATCATACTAATCTTTTTAAATCAAGTCTAATCACACATGAAAACTTTCCATCTAACCTTTAACAAGTTAAAAACATAATTACCATCCTTGATGATGTAATCTCTCCATCATAATGACTCATTATTCTTGAAAATACAGTTAGAAAATAGTTAGAATTCAAAAAAAAGTTATTTGAATTAGTTATTTATTTTAGAAGATCAACCACCATCACTGGTTTTCAATTGATCTTTATTTTTTAAGAAGATCAACTGCCATCACTAGTTTTTAATTGATCTTTTTGTTTTGCAAGAGAATGCTATTTATTAGTTTTCATCCTCTTCCCTTTATTCTGGATCTTTTCATCTAATTATTTGATCATTTTGGAAGAACTGGGTTCTTCCATATGATCAAATTCTTTATTTGCTTTAATTTACTTCAAGAATTCATCCTTAGTAGGAGGCTCCTGATAAATTTTTAGCTTGTGTCCATTAACCAAGAGTATTCTTTTGCTGCCATCAATGGGAAGTAACTGGATAGAACCATTGTCAAATATCTGCTTGATCTGATAAGGTCCCAACCATTTGGTTCTTAATTTGCCTTTAAATTATTGGTACTTAGAATCAAAAAGCAATGGCTAGTCTCCTACTTTGAATTATCTTTCCTAGTTTGCTTCCTTTAACCTTGGATTATATCTATTTGGTGAAGTGCTTCCATTCTGAATTCATCCAATTCATTGAGTTGAAGGATTCACTCCTTTTGAGCTATATCCAATTCAATTCCCACCTTAAATGTTGTCCTCAATTTCTATAGTTCAAACTCAATAGGCAATAAGGGCTTTTTCCCATAGACTGACTCATATGATGAAAACCCAGTTGTGGTTTTCCAAGTTGTATTGTAAGCCCAGACAGCTTTAGGTAGTCTTTTTACCCAATCTCTTCTTTCAGCTTCAACTATTTTAGTGAGGATGTTTTCTAATTCTCTATTTGTTACTTCAACTTGTCCATTTGCTTGCGAGTGATAGGGAGATGACTTCCTATGATTGATATGATAATACATTGTGAAATCTTGGATCATAAATTATGGTTCCTGGTCTAAAACTAAGCTTCTTGGTGCTCCAAAATTTACCATAATTTTTTGCCAAAGGAAACCAGTAACTTCTTCTTCAGTGGCATTTGTTAAAGCCTGTACTTCTACTCATTTTGTTATATAATCATTATACATAAGAATGTGATCTTTTCCCTATCAAGGAGGATTAAAGAGTCCAACAAAATACAATCCCCATCTCTCAAATGGTTCAATCACTAATTGTGGTTGCAAAGGCATTTCATTGGTAATAGTTGGTTGTCCCATCCTTTGACAAGGATCACACTACCTGATATATTTCTTTACATCTTTATACAGAGATGGCCAATAGTAACTAGTGCCAAGTATCTTGTGAGGTGTTCTTTTCACTGAATAGTGTCCTCCACTTAGTTCATCATGACATGCCTAGAGGATGTCAAAGATTTCATCTTCTCTTACACACCTACGTAAAACCAAATCAGGACCACATTTAAATAGCATTCCATTTAACCATTTGAACTATGCACTGGTTTTGATTAACTTCTTTATTTGTTTTTTAGTGAAAGAAGGAGGAACTTCCCTGCTGTAAGATAATTTTCCATGTCAGAAAACCATGGTGTATCAGTTAAAATAACAAATAATTATTCATCTAGAAAGTTATCCTTGACTGGATCTGCTCCCCTATAGTGGTCAGTCTTGACAAGAAATCAATTACCACATTAGATTTGCCTAGATTGTCCACAATGGTAATATCAAATTTTTGTAGAAGTAATAACCATCTAATTATTCTACCTCTAACCACTAGTTTTTTCATTAAATATTTAATTGATGAGTGATCTATATGTATAAATATTTTTTACCTTGTAATGTAATGTCTAAATTTATTAATTGCATAGATCACAACTAGAAATTCTTTTTCAGTGGTAATGTAATTTATTTTAGTGGGAGTAAGATTTTTATTAAGATAATAAATAGCATACATTCTCCCTTCTTCATCTTTCTATCCCAAAACTTCACCAATTGAGGTATTTGAGGTAACAATTTGGATGTGAAAAGGTTTCTCCCAATTAGGTCCCTACAATATTGGGGCAATTACTAATTTCTCTTTAATTTCTTCAAAATCATGTTGACACTATTCATCCCAAAGAAATTCACAGTCCTTGGTAAGCAATTTAAACATGGGGGCAACAATTTTACTAAAATCCTTGATAAAGCACCTATAATATCTAGCATGTCCTAAAAATGATTTGATATCTATGGGGGTTTGAGGAATAGGCAAGTCTAAAATAATCTTGATTTTGATTTGGTCAACTTGAATTCCTTTTTTTGAAATATGGTGCCCTAATATGATCCCTTCATCAACCATCATCAAGCATTTCTCATGACTAAGAGACAAGTGATGTTGTTCACATCTTGTTAATATTCTATCCAAATTTTTTAAGGCATTATCAAATGTATCTCCATACATAGTAAAATCATCCATGTATACCTCCACATAGTCATTTCTACAAAAATTGCTAATACAACTCATTGAAAGGTTGCTAGAGCATTACATAGTCCAAATGGCAATACCATGCAAGGAAAGGTACCCCATGGACAAGTAAATGTAGTTTTGTCCTGATCCTCAGCATCAACTCTGATTTGATTGTATCCACTAAATCCATCCAAGAAGGAAAAGTACTATTTACTTGAAAGGTTGTATAAGACTTGATCTATGAATGGTAAGGGAAAATAATCTCTTAGGGTGGCTTTGTTCAATTCCCTATAGTTAGCACAAATTCTCCATTTTCCATTCTTTTTAGGGACAATTACAAGAGGAGACACCCACTGGCTATCTGAGATAGGGTAGATAAAACCTACTTGTAATAGTTTTTCAATTTCTTGTTTGACTATATCCCTTAAGACTAGATTAATCCTTCTCTGAGGTTGCTTAATTGGTCTAATGTTTTCATTATAAATGTGATGGGTGCAGATAATTGGATGAATTCCCTTCATATCTCTATAGTCCCAAGCAAAAGCTTTAGTATGATCCTTCAGGAAATAAAAAATAGTTTAGCTTCTTCATCATTTTTTAACCAGCTATTAATATTCAAAAAAATTCTTGGTTGAATCTCAACATGTTTGGTTCCAGGATATGATGAACTGATTGGTTTAAGGGGTTCCATTAAGGTGTTTAGTGGACAGGCATGTGGTAACAACATATGATATGTAGCAACATCTATGAAAGTTCCTTGAGACAGAATGCTAGACAAAGGACAACAACAAGAGTTATGATACTTATCTTGTTATAGGTTAAACTCCTCATTATTGCTATTTTCCAAAAATTCTTCATCATCTCCTGATATCTGTAAAGCTGAAGCTATAGATCCTTCCTCTCCCCAAGAGAAATCACATTCCTCTGGAGTGAAACTATCTTCATTTATAGGGAATTGGTGTGGTTTTGGAATTAATTGTGATGGTTTTAGAATAGATTTTGTAGGTTTTGGAACTAATCTTGACTACTCCAATGATGATTTATGTTCATTTAATGAAGGATTAACCATATCATCTATTTCCCATACATGATCTTGCAATGTTATCATAGCCAAAGAAGATAGATTTTGCTCAATAATATCAGGATTATCAACCCATAATTTCACTTGATTATGAATGAAAGGTCATGTAGAGGGATATAATGAAATTTGCTTAAAATTATTACCATTTGAAATAGTCATATCACCTGACCTGCAATCAATTAAGGCAACAACTATAGCTAACCATGGTCTCCCCAAAATAATGGGATAACCAAGTGTTTTACCTTTTGACTACAATATACAGAAGTCAACTAGATATTCCTATTATTCCACCATAATTGCCACTTCTTCAATAACTCCTTTTGGTTTTGCTACAGACTGATCTGCCATCTGCAATATGGTATTAGTAGGTTGTATGCCTATTATTGGTAATGTTTTCCAAGTGTCTATTGTCATTAAATTGATAGTTACACCCAAATCAATCAAAATGCTATGTATATCCTTATTCCCTATAGAGATAAAAATAACAGGGCTTCCAAGATCTCTATATTTGGGTAGTAGGAGTTTTCTTGCTAATAAATCAGCAAGTTTCCCATCTACTTGAATTGTCTTGGGGTACTGCTTCTTCCTTCCAAGTTTTTTAAAACATAATAGTTTGATTAACTTGTTCAACTCTAGAATATCCTTAATTTCTTATAACAATGGTATTTCAATATTCAATCTTTGTAGTTCCTGCACCAATTTAGATTCATTAAGTTCTATGGTTTATTTAAGTCTTTTTGGAAATGGAATCTCAATAGAATTGCTTTCTAGTTCCTTATCTTTTTATTTGTCATCTTCCTTAGGTGTAACTATGCTAGGGGTTTTAGCTTCTTATATCATATCAATGATTATAATAGGTTGACTGGTAATAATTTTTCTAGATCTATTTTGAATGTTTTTATAATCCATTATATTTAAATCAACTAATTTTTCTAGTTATGTTTTGTATACAGGAGTTGTTTGTTTGTTTCTTGAGTTTGCTACTGGTTGTGCTGGCATTTGTGTTTGGAATATGTTTTCAATCTATGGATTTTGTGTTGGAGGTCCCATTATGGCTTGTTGGTTCTGATTTGGATATGTTTTCCCTTGCACATAATTATTTGGGCCCCATCTAAGTTGTGGCCAACCATAAGGATTTCCTTGACCGGCCCAAGGTTACTGATGTCCTTGAGTATACCAAGATTGACTTGCCCAATCATGAGGATTCCATGTGGATTGAGGGGCTCAGTGTGGCTATCCCCAACTTTGTGGTACTATTTGAGCTACCCATGGCATTATCTAGGGATTAGGAGCTGGTCTTTGCATAAACTATCCTTGGTTAAGTTGTCTCTGAACAAAATTTAATTCTTCTGTGGTGGATGATGTATTAGTTTTTTTGAGCTGATTTTTTATGAGTGGAAGAAGAGAAAAAGTGTGAGTATCATGTTCTTTAGATTCATAGATAATACATACTTTTGTTTTATCTAAAGGACATTCCCTTATTGCATGTTTCTTCTTGCATTTAGGATAATACATGGCTAATGGTTCAAGTTGGGCATTTGATTTAGCTTACAATCCATCCATGGTGGAGGTTAATTGAATTAATATTTCTATTTTAAAGTTTTCCAATTCATCCATCAATTTATTCATATCTAGATTTGAATTTTTAATCATTTTCCCTTTTCTAGGTCCACCCCTTGTCCTTGAATAGCTTCTACAAATTTCTATGATTTCATCCATTCTTAATTGAGCAATGTTTCCTCCATAAATTAAATCAAGGGTTTCTCTAGATTCATCATCCAGACCTTTGAGAAAAATGGTTTTACTTAAATCTTCTTGAAGTACAAATCCATATTTTTACTCACAAAGAGGAATCTGTCTAAATAATCTTCCATATTCTCATCTTCTTCTTGTATGATTTTGAAAACTTCTTCCTTTCAATTTCTTCCTCTATAATAATCTTCATATTTATCTAGGAAGACAATTTCCATTTATTCCCAATTGGTAATATAATTAGATGTTAATCCCATAAACCACCTCATTATTGCATCTTTTAGGGTAGATGGAAACAACTTCAATTTTTGATTATCTATCTTGTAATCATAAGTCTGACATAGTACTTTAAATTCAAATAGAAATTGGTCAAGATCCTCTGATGGCATTCCTCTAAATGTGGGTAAGTGTGCAAGTGAAATGCTTTTCATAGTGGTTTCATCATCCTCGATCTAGATGGGATAGATAAAGGTTCTCTTAGGTTCTCTTCTAGCTTCTTGTGCCATCTCCCTAGTATTTTCTAGTCCCTTTTCCCAATCAATGTGGTATGTGGTCTATTTTTGGGATGGTGAAAAGTCAGGAGTATGAGGTTGACTACTCAATTGAGAATCAAAACATCCCCTCAATGGATCTTGAGAAATAATCCTCCTCCCTAAGGTTCTACTTGGTTCTGGTGACTGATCCAAAAATTCTAAAAATGGCAATTTTGCTTCTTGTCTTGTAGGAGATAATGGTGCCTCCAACTCTTGTTCAATGTTCTTTCTTAAACTAGAGGATGATGTAAAGTCTTGTTCAAATATTTTGGGGAGAAATCTACCCTTGGATTCTTGTGGTCTACTCATAAATTAGGGGAAATTTCTTACTAAATGAATGATTGTTGCTCTTGTTGACACCTAATTAGAAAATTCCAACTAGTGATTCCCTAGCAATGGTGCCAAAAATGATGGGTGTCATTATTCCCTTCATTTAATCAACTCCCTATTGATGTCATATTTAACTAGGGTTGTGTCTAAAGCTATATGTAACAAGATGAATAATAGAGATTTAGTAATTGATTATAGGTATTTATATTTTTTCTTTTTGTTTTGGGGGATTTTAATGTCTTGAAGATTTATTGGTTAAAACCTTATTAGAATCAAATTATGCAAATTTCCCAGAAGTATACACATGTTGCAGAAATGAAATAGATTGCTAGAAATAAACACACTTTTGTAGAATGAAATAGGTTGCTGGAAATAAACATATTTTTGCAGAATGAAATAGATTGCCGGAAATAAACACACTTTTGCAGAATAAAATAGATTTCTAGAAAATGATTGCAAAGAAATGAGAATTTAATCTAAAACACTTGAAAGAACAAATTTAAAACAAACTTTAAATTTAAGGAGTTAGAAGTATTTATAAATTTAATAGATTTACCTATTTGCTTTTGTGAATAAAATATAAATATTGACCAAAAATGAATATCTTGGTTCTTTAGAGGAGTGGGCCCTTGCTCTGCCTAGAAATAGGATTGAATAATTTAATTTGCTTTCAAAATATAAATGGCTATTTCATTTATAAAATGTAATAATCTATCCTTATCTCTCATATCCCAGGTCTGTATATATATTCTTCTACTTGTGGTGCATTGATTATTGTAACTGCTTCATAGATATGATGGAACTGAATCATGCCTAGAATAGATGTCAAATAATATGTGGCTAGTTCTCCAACTATGTGATAAATGTTTTAGATCTAAAAGTATGGAAATTTGAATTCTGCTCTTGATTTAATGGGATCATTAATTTGATAGATCACTGGCCATTTGGAATAGATCTTTATCAGTTCCATGTTTAACTCTAAAAGTTACAGAGCTTATCTACAAGAGTACCAAAGCTAATTCAGATAATTCTGGAGCACAATATAGAGTTTTAAAGATAAGTCCAAAAATATGACAACTTGAAATAGTATGGTAGAGTTTTGGAACTAAGCTGAATTGATTCTAATGCTTCCAAAAACATGCAATCCACTTCATATTTGTTCTTTAGCCTGATGCTGACCTATTTTATTTCAAAACATGAATTTTCCAACATACTTGTTAGGAATTATAGGGTTTTCTAAATGTTAGAATCACAATCAATAAAATATGGATAATTACATCCTAACTCATCTTAGATCAAAATAAAAGTTACAAAATGCAATCAAACTTAATAGAAAGAGAGAGTAAGATGAGGTCATTTATTATACATTTATCAAGCATATCTTGGCCTCATCATCTAACATGAGTATTTTGAGTTAAATTAGCCTTTTGACCCTTCAAGCACCTATATGACACTAGTCTTATTCAATGAAAGGCTTGTGCCCATATGACACTAGGCTTCTTCCATACAAGTCTTGCCCCTATGGATATAGCTAAAGCTTTATTTCAATAGATCAAGTCCCCTAATAGAAGCCTTATGACATGGCACAACTACCTCAATGTGGGTCTTGATTCCTTCTTAGTTTCACTTTGGGTGAGCACATAAGGCTTGTGCCTTATGTGTATTAATGCTAGTGCAGTCAAGTGATCAAATGATGAGTAACACAAAAAGGGAACAACATTACATTTGGTTAAAGTAAACCAAGAACTAAAAAAGATAACATTTATTGATCTTTTTTACAAAAAATTAGTTTCATTATCAGGACCCATGTTGAATTTTATTGATGTGATGGTATGACAAAATGATGTATTAAATCTCTCTCAAAACATTGAGTGTTGGTTGTAATAAGTGGAATATAGTTTTGTGTTGAACCATCCAACCTGTAGAGGAAAAAAGCCAGTAAAATGGGTTCATAGCAACTTATATGATGCTTTGTATGAGATCTTTTTCTATTAGTTACCTAAGCATGTGTATGGTGGTTGGCTAGATATTTAATCCTTAGAATAATAATATATAAATAGTGTTATGAGTGGATGAAGGAGTGCCTAGAGAGGCTTGAGATCTTGGATGATACTTGGACTAGAGTAGTAGATAAATGGTGTCAAGGAGCTTTGAATAGATACATACTTGAGTTTGTAGTCTCAAAATATTTGTACCATAAGGAAGTAGAGTATCAATTTTTGTGAAACCTTAGAGGCACATTTGTAAAGGAATTTGGGGCAAAAATCAAAAATCTAATGGTGGATTATAGTTTTAAAACTTTGGGGATGGAAGGATAAAATATTTTTGCATATGAATTGTACAAAGAGGGAGGAGGGGATGTGTAGGTGAGGTTTAATGGAAGGGGATGAGAAAATTGACACCTAAGATCTCAGAAGATAAACCTATAATAAGAGACAATGTAAACTAATGGAAGATCTAGAACATGGAAGTGTCGAGAGAACCCATAGCAAGTGGGAAGGGCATAAAGAAGGATCTCTTGAAATATAACAACATAAGGATGAGAGATATAATGAAGCAATGGATCAAGCTCAAAACTTGATAGGTGTGGAATTCATTGGGTTCTTATAGAATTTGGTGATTATAGATATGTTTGGCATGCTTACCCCCTTTGAACCTATGGTGCATGCCCATGTGTTGGATCTCCCACTTGAATAAAGTATATAAGTAATAATTGACTCTATTGACAACTTAGATCTTAAATATTTTGTAGACTTGGATTACAACTTTGTGATTAAATATATTATTCCATCTAAGGAGTTGAGCCCAACTACCTCTAGACCATTGGGTGCTAGTTCACACCAACAAAACTTGAGTGAAAGCATACCAACAAAGCTAATATTAGCAATGTAAGATAGACAACATCCTATAGGAAGTGGTCTGACACCACAAGTAAGTATCAAAGTGTTGAGAACATCAACTATGATAGTAGTAATGATAGAACCACCACCTAACCTAGTGACTTGAGGCATTGGAAGGCCACCACCAACATAATCACTAGGGGATAAGCATCTCAAATACTAGTTTCCCCTCTGTATCAAATATATTATGAGATGGCTATGCACTTGCTAGAGTATCACAAAATAAATAATGTCATAGAACATGTGTTAAAGTGTGAATTGTAGTAGCATGTATGGGGCATAACCTAATTAGAGTGTCAACCTACCCAGTTTATGACCACTATACTTGATCATGCGCACACCTGGTATAGTAAATTTGATCCTAACTAGGCCATGGTTGACTATGATACCCTGAAGGATGCATTACTAAAGGAATTTGATATTTTGGATTTTGAATGATAGAGCATCATCATGGGACTCTCTGAGAGTGTGTACTTATACAAGACAAGATTCAAAACTCTCTTATCAAATATCCCATATGATATCCACCCTACCTATTATGCATAGTGTTTCATTTGAGGGTCACTTGTGTCATTATAAAGAGTGATTTTTATGAAGACCTTTATAAATAGTTGAGAAGCACTTGAAGCCATATTTAAAGCCGAGATAGTCATAAGTGCAAGAATTAGGATCAACCCATTTATGGAAGCATAAATTACATCTATGGCCTCTCATATCCAAAATCTTACAGTTAGCTCTTTACATCATGTTTGGTGTGGACTATGGTGTACTGACTATGAAATAGAAGGCAATAATAAGACTAAGTATTGTTATACACCTTTTTCCATTCATGATTGAGTAAGGATTGTTACTTCTCCTTCATCAATGTTGTTTTACCATTTTTTGCTTGTCTATCTTTGTTTAAGTAAGGATTGTTACTTATTTTACATTGATTTTTGATTACCATTCTTTTTGACATTTATCTTTGTTTTGACTTGGTGAGTTTGTATTTCTTACTTAAGGTTTACTTGTTTGATTTTTTTAGTGTTTAGTAGCCTTAGATTTTTGGTTACCCAATTTACTCTAAATTTTGACTTGGTCATTTATTATAACATAGCACTTGTCACTCCAAATTTCAAAGTCCATCTCATCCACATAGCACCAATTCTCTTGGATTTCCTATGTTTATTTATTTTTGTTCTTTGGTTTTGTATTCTTAGGTTTCCCAAAAGCAATCTAAGTGCCCTCCAAAATCAAAACTAAAAACACATCAGATAATTATCCAGAAATAAAGTTGATTCAAGGTATGCATAGATTTTAGTCATTTATCTTTACTTATTTTATGCTTTAAAATACTACAATTTTTTTAGACTTAGCATTGTGTGTTACTATGTTCTTTCTCGAAGCATCATCCCCTATTGCACCTGAGTGACATGTGATGAAATTTGAGTGGGGAATATCTATACACATAATATTTTTAAACTTTATCAATTATTTATGATTTCTATCTTATAGGAACCCATCGAGTCTCAATCTCTCTGAGTGCATGCCCTAAGGGGTACACTGGGAAAGGGGTGGGTAGACCATTAGTGCTTTATAGGATTCTTATCCCTTATTTACACTTATTACCAATTTAACTAACTCTAAAAAACATTCTCCTAAGCTTATTTTCCTCTTTTGCACACTCCAATCATTTTCCACCCTTAGTAGCCTTTTTCTTGTTGACATCTAAAATTGGCCACTAATGGATATATACCTGACTTTAGAGAAATTCTTACAAACCTCTGAAAATCTAGCCTAATAATCTATAAAAGTCTCAAATTTGGCTTCATAACCATGTAAATAAATCAATTTGGCCCATAAATCAATTAAATTAAATAAATGCACATATCATTTAAATCAAAATATCAAACATTGCAAAATCCTAAAAGAGATTAATTAACATAAAATACTAATCAAAGCCTAATTTAACTCATCCATGATAAATTAAAATAATTATCAAAAAGGGAAATTCAAAAATTAATGAATATCCTAAAAATCTAATCATTACCTTTTGTGAGTTATCCAAATAAAAAATATCTCAAAGCACACCTATTCTATGTTAATCATGAGATTTTGGAAACCTTTTAACCCTACTAGGGTTATCTAAGCCAACCAAAGTTAATATTTAACCCATTCCAAGTCATTTCAAAGACTATAAAAATAATTCTAGAGCTCTTAATTTAGAGAGCATGGAACATAGTAGAGTTAGAATGCAGAATTGGATTCATAAAGCAAATTCAAAGTGTTATAATGTCAAAATCAAGACAAGCCATTAGGTCAACCATGGTGCCAAGAGGACATGGAGATAGTCAAGCACCATTGATGAAAACTTTTTGAGCACAATCTAAGCAAGCCAATGAAGAAATCTCTTAGAGTAATCAAAAAAGGTAAGGAAGTTATCATTTCTATGCATTTTAGTTGTGTTTTTAATTGATTTGTTCACTAAGCTCCCCCCGTGATCTAGGCCTAGAGATATTAGCATTTTAATGTTTTGATTTCCTTGCTTTGTAGAACTAACACTATATTAACCTCCTCTCTTGAGTCAAATTCCTTGATCACAAATGGTATGCTAGGTGGGACCCAACACATCCCACATAGAAATGAGATCATTATGAAAATTTTGCATCTTCATTTGAATGCTTGATACTCTCTAAAATTGATTTTATAACCTTGTTTTGGTTAAATTTTGATTTTGTTAAATTCTTGGGTTTACACAGTGAGCATCGATGATCAGGTAAAACTACTAATGACTATACCCAAACCACTAAAAATTCTACCTAACCACCACTAACTCTGTATAACAACTGATGATCAAGTTGCAAAGGAGAAATGGACCTAAATATCACATTTTGATTCTTTTGGTCATTTCATTCCTTGATTTATTAGTTCCAAGATCATCTAAATCCATTAAATAAACTTTGCCTTGTAGGTTTTTGTCAAATTTGAACTAACCAAGCCTACCCTAATATGTTTCATCTTTTGTGCATTTTCCTTCAAGGTCCAAAAGTATTCACTGATGATCTTTATCGATCGGTGGTGATTCAACTTGACTATTAACAATTATCTTAACCAATCAGCAATGGTTTCCTTAAAATCATCGGTAGTTGTCTATGATCACCGATGGTCACTATGTCAAAAATTAAATCAAAGCTTGAGAGCTCAAATCCAAACATCATTTACTAACACTCAAAATTGATTCAAAGAAGGGGGGCACTCTCTTATTTTTACAGGGTCAAGGAAAACATTAAACATCAATTTTCATGCTTTAATGGTTTCTAATATTTAAATTTGGTGTTTAAAATGAATTAGGCTAAATTCAAACATTTAGACTTAAGGGATTAAAATGAACATGGTTATGTTTTTGCTCAGTTTGTGTTTGTTCAATTTATTTTAAATTTATCAATATGCCAAGGGGCCACAAACCTAATCAAAACATTTTAAGTGTCTCATAACAATGAACCTAATCAAATATGAACATGTTGTCAATGTTGCTCACATCATCTTTTGGGTATTTAAAAAGAACTTAGTTCATTTTTTATGCCTTAGATGTTTTTTTTCAATGTTTTAGAAATTTTTCATCAATGACAAGGGGCTAAACTTCACAACACATTTAGATTTTAGTGATTTAAAATAAGCATTAACAACATGTAGTTTTCATGCTTTTAAGCATGTTCACTTTTATGCCATGTTATTTTGTTGATTGTTTGTTTTTGAAAAAAAGATAGCACGTTTATGCTCTCTCCTAGTCCCCTATAGGGAAATCATGGGATCAAAAGTGCCTTTCCAATGCAATTTAAATCCTAGTCTAAGGCATAGAAATAAAGTTTCCTAATATCTCCCCAAACTTGCATAGTATTGGGTGATCTAAAAGCAACCCTAAAGGCTTTCTACTCATTTTTTATTTTCATGCATTTTAGATTGTGAAGGGGTTATCATTGCCTCTCATGAGTTATTTAGGTAATCATTTACCTAGGGATTCATATATTGGTAGTGTTTCAAACCCTCTTCATGGTGGGTATACAAATTGGGATCGCCCCACTAGGATGATGGTTTGAGTGGTTAAACCATATTCATTAGAGGCAATTTTAGCATGAGACATATGATCATTTTGGACATTATACTACACTTAGCAAGTGATATATGTAGTGGTTGTGAAAATGACAAGACTTTTTCACAACAAGACATTTGGCATGGACTCAATTGATGTTTTTATTCTCTTGTGTGAATACGTGAAAGTGTGTACACATGGGATTAATCTAGATGATTACAACTTGTAAATTTTATTCAATTCGACATTGTCGCACCTTCATAGGATTTAGGCTAATTATACTTAGTCATATTTTGGTTATTTATTATTTATTGCCTGGTGTTTTGGGACTAAAACTCTTGATTGTTTTTTAAACCATGTTCAATCAAATTTGCTTATACATCACTCCTCTATTTAAAGAGGTGTTATGCTGGCCATTTTTATCACCACACATTTGTCTTAGATTTTTGTTAAAATTGTTTGTGTGTGTCACTTATTTTAAATAGGTACTATTATGTTTCCCAAATTAATTTCAAGTCTTGTGCCTTATTAAGTCTTTGAAATAAAACATTGATCACATCTTTTTAGAAGTGATAATGCCATTACACTACCCAAATTTTTTTAATTGACTTGTCTTATCTTATGTATCAACTATCATTATCAAAACCAATCATTTGAGCCTTGTTGGATCTTTTTTTAGCATATTCATGTTATCCAATATTGTCTATCTTGTTTGGTCATCAAAATCCTAGCTTTCAACATTCAAGTTTTCAATTATATTTTCCATGTTCGGATTCAAACATTGATTTTTTTTTTGAAGCCTCAACATGCAAGGGCTGATACATAGATCTTTCTCATTAAGGTTGTGCAACATAGGTTAATTGATTAACCAAATATGAAAACTATTGATTTGTTTTATCATAGAGCCTATCCTCATCATTGTTTGTGACTTTATTTGGGAAAGCACACCCTTTCTCCAAGTACCTTTTGCCTTATGGATTATACCAACTAATCATATTTATGTTTGTTTTTATGTGTCAAGTTTATGTTAAAGTTGTTCCAAAATTGTTAGACTAAATCAAATCAAATGACATCATCCTTTATTTCAAGCCAAGATTTTGATGTTTTTTTGGCCAAAAGTCCTAACATAGCTTGTTTGAGCCTAGCTTTTGACTCCACATTTGGACAAAAGACCTAGCAACTCTTTTCCCTTTCTTAGTTTAGACCTTGTTTGAAAAACTTTGGCCTAAACTTTTGACATGTTGGTTTTTATTCATATGCTTTACATTTTATGTGTATGACATCTGACATTATAAATTTGATGTTTGACTATTTTATACCAAGTTTTAGCACAGGCCATTTTGGAGTTACAACTCCATTTTTAGACCATTTTTTGGAGATATAGCTCCACCTATTTTTGACCATGTTAGACCAATTTTAAACCCTTTGTCCTTTGGACATTATTATTCAAAGTTTGTATAACACTAAAATATCTTTGTTTAAGATATTTCCTCATTTATGTGGATATGTCTAGCTGCACATATGGTGGAGTCATGTATAATCCAAGTTATGATAAAATGGTCACACAAATTGACTACAATTATGACCTATTTTGGGAATAACTTCAAAAGCCTACTTATGATCCAACTCAGGTTACCAACTAGGATGACATGTTTTTTTAGGAGGAATTTTATGATTTGGCTTATTCAATAAATTAGACTCCTCTATACCCAACCATTTATATACCAAGACATCATCTTTTGGCTTGTGCAAGCAATCAGGCTCTATAATACCCTCGAATCATCATACCAGGACCTCATCCTTTGGCTTATGCATGCAACCAAGCTACATAACACCCTAGAATTATCATTATAATACCTCATATTTTGGATTGTTAAATCAATTAGGCTCCACAATACCCTAGACTTATCATACCAGGACCTAGTCCTTTAGCTTGTGTGAGCATCCAAGCTCCATAACACCCTATCCATATCATTCTAAGACTTTGTCCTTTAGTTAATAATAACAGCTAAGCTTTACAACACCCTATCACTAATATTATAGGACTTCATCCTATGGTTCATGTGAGCAATCTTGCTCCCCAATTCCCTACCATTATCCAGTCATTGACCATTCCTCATCTAGTGTTAATAATTCCCCACTTTAAAAAACCTCAACCAATCCAATCACAACCTTAACCAATCTAATCAAAACCTTAACCAATATAGTCATAACCCCAACCAATCTAATCCATACCTATCAAACCAAGACAATCATTATCAATACCAAGCTAATCAGTACCCCAATCAAGATAATCAATACCTATCCAACCAAGCCAATCAAAATGTTAGTAGCAAAATTAACCAAGCATTCAGTAAGGCATCTTTGTAATAGCATGCACATCACATGAAGAATCAAAATTATATTTAGGTTATATTTTTAAACTAATATCATATTTAACATCAACATTGGGATCAACATCAATCTCAATATTAGGTTCAAAGTCCATAGAATCAGGGTCAGAGTCATATTCAGATACCATAGTTTTTTATGGTGATTACTTCAATTTTGATATAATTTTTCCTAGTGTATTCTATGAGGATTGGAAAACCAACCCCCATTCCATTATCATTAACCAATATAACCATTTTATTGACCTTCCATCTCCCATAAGTGTTGATTAGGACTAATAGAATCATACCTTATTAAACTACATCCATGGTGACATATCAGTTGAAGAAGAACAACAAGGAGGCCAAGAAAAAAGTTATATAGAAGAAGAATAATCTCCTATTGGAACATTTTCAAAGGTGATAGGGTAAAATCAAATTTTAAACTTAGCATCTTATAGTGAAACCTTTTTGGAGGCACTAGAAGACAATCAAAGTCAAAAGTCAACATTCCTTAGTGAAACCTTATCAGACGTATTATGGGACAATCAATATAAATTAAATGGTAGAAACCTATTCAAGGTGCCAATAGCTAAGAATAAAATTTCTTCATTTATTGATGAAGACATAATCAAAGATCAAATCAACATAGCTTCCAATATAAATCCTAATCATATGGTAGTTACTCTTAGGCCTAAACAATAGAATAATCAAGTGGTCCAATTGGGAGAATATTCAAATTTATTTAGCCATAACACATCTAAATTTATGTTTAATCTAGAATCAACTACATTATTTCTGCATAAAAATCATGATCTTTATTTATTTCCTCACCATCATCCATTTCATTATCATCTATCATTCCATTTCCCAATCAAACCTATCAACTAATGTCTATCCCTATTTACCATCCTTAGGCACACTTTATTCTGTAGAGGATACAAAGATACCTTCTCTCAATGATTAAAGGAAACACAATCAACAACCAATGAATATCACAATACCATTCTTAGCATCCAAATTTGTAGATGATTCTTGATAGAGTAGTTATTCAGATGAGGTATGGGTTAGTAATTAACATTATTTACTATACTAGTTGTATCATTTATTTCTCAAGACATTTATCTCTAAATTATCAAGTACACTATAAACATTCACCCAAGCCAAACACATCCAAAAATACAACCAAACATACCCAGGTTAAACATATCAAAACCCAGCCAACCCTATCTAGGCCAAACACATCCAAACCAAATAAAACACATCCAAACCCAATAAACCATACCCAAAAAAAACACATTCAAACCTAACTGACTAGACCTAGGCCAAACACATCCAAACCCAACCAAACCATACCTAGGTCAAACACATCTAAAGCCAATGTCCAAACTTAACCAACCACACATATACCATTATATTTTAATTTACCATTCCTTTTATCATTGTTTCATACCCTAACCATTTACCTCATCATTTGGGGGTAACCCTCTTACCATTATGCCATCTTATCATCCAATCATTATACTAGCCTATCACTTTACCTATCACATATCCATTCTACCCTTCTATTCTATCAACCAAAGCATGTTTTGATCCATCCTATCCCATCCTATTTAACTTTGGTTCATCCATTCACTTTAAAAAAATTACATGAATAATTAGATCAATTTTAGAAATTATTTTAAGAATAAAGATAGAGGTAGTAGATTGGAGTAGTAAGATAGAGGTTCTAATAGTTTCATCCTTCATTTCTTATTCCCCTATTATCATGTTTGTTTATGTGAGCCTGATTATATCCACTTATAGGGTAAAATTAGTGTTCATTGGTATTTTTACTAATTATAACCACCTATGGGAAAATTAGTATCATTGATCTAATTAGTTGTATCCTAGATATAACCACTTATGGGTAAACTAGGGTCAATATTTATTTATTCTGACTTGACATACCAACTAGCCATTCCTATGTCATATTGTTCCATCGTACCAACTATGCCTATTTTGTTTGACTTGGTTGATACACTATTCATAATCTTCCTTTGAAAGGTGGAACTACTAGGACCTAGGGCCATTTTGGGACTATATGGGACATGTTAAATTCATGTTGAGGTTATCTTAGTCCCCCTTTACCTTTATGCTCTCATTATTTTTCAAGCATCTATTCTAGTTAACCATTCTCTTACCATTTTATGAGCTTAGACCATTTAGTATCTCATCATTCTCGATTGAGTAGAGATACTCTAAAATCCCAAAAACATTCAAAATTTTCAAAATCCAAAAAAATTATCCTAACCAAGTCAAGTCAGTTATCATTGATCCACCCTACTATGGTAAATCCATTGAAGGATGCTTTCTATTAATTTTAATTTTAGGATTTCTATTTGTTTATTTTCCTATTTTTGTTGTTTGCTTGCTTTTAGTACTTTTTCCTTGACTCAGTTTATATGTGTTCATTAGGTGATTCCTTGCACAATATTCTTGAGTCCATCCATATTCATATGTCAACATTGTCATCATCGTTTTAATCATTAGTGCATTATTTTATTTTGAGTATTGAATTTGGAGTCAATCCTTATGCCCATTTTAGTAAAATTCTCATGGTTTTATATCATGAGGCATATCATCAAGTACTATATCAAAAATTAGATTAGGAATTCTTACAAGTAATGGAGTGGCAGTGAAGTATCTCCTTGGTGTCCTTGGTAAAGCTTCCCTCCCATCTTGATTAAATCAAGACATTATCCATTCTAGTTGTATCAATGCTAATCAATATGAGTATCTCCTCATTGGTAGGTATAATTGAACCATTTCCATTGATAAATTATTATTATTCTTTTGATCTCTTTCATCACTTTGTGCATCCTTGTGTGCCTAGTTATTTGTGTCTTCTTTAGTCATTAGATTAATGAATCTACGATTGCACCCACTCATCTTTAATCTATGAAATAGGTTATATACTTGAGTTATGCTTGTAATCTAACCTACAACAACATAGTCAATCACACATCTTTTCAATCAATAAATAAATCAACCAATCATCTTTATTCAATCTAGGTCATCCTAATTCTTATAACTGCCTTTTGGAAAATCATTATTTTGACTTTTGTTACTGATTATAACCACCTTTGAGAAAATTAGTATTTTTTTCAAAAAATTAATGCATGAAATCATTTTCTCATTTGGATTAATCTCACCCATGGGTTAATTCCACCTTTCTTCTTGCTTCTTTCGAGGGATCATCCATCAAACATATGATGGCCACTCCCTCAAAGGGGCTTCATTATAGGATTCCCAGACATTTATTTGAAGCTTTTTTTCAATCATCATTTTATTTTAGGCATATAGTCCTTTTCTCATTATTTAAGAAGACATTATTGTGCCTATGATTTGTAACATCTTTCCAAACAGGGGAAAACTGTAGACATCTAAAATTGGCCACCAATGGATTTATTATTAACTTTAGATCAATTTCTACTAAGCTCTGAAAATATAGCCTAAAAATCTCTAAAAGTCTTAAATTTGGCTTCATACCCATGCAAATAAATCAATTTGGGCCATAAATCAATTAAATTGAACAAATGCACAAAGAATTTAAATCAAAATCTCAAACATCACAAAAGCCTAAAAGAGATTAATAAACATCAAATCCTAATTAAATTCATCCATGATCAATTAAAGAAATTATCAAAAAGGGAAATTCAAAAATGAATATATCCTAAAAAGCTAATCATTACCTTTTGTGAGTTTTCCAAATACAAAATATCTCAAAGAACACCTATTTCATGTTAATCATGATATTTTGGACACCTTTTAACCCTGTTAGGGTTAGCTAATCTAACCAAGGTTAAGATTTCACCCATTCCAAGTCATTTCAAATCCTATAAAAGTAAGGTTAGAGATCTTCATTTAGAGAGCTTGGAACATAGTAGAGTTATAATGTAGGATTTGATTCATAAAGCAAATGCATAGTGTTATAATGTCAAAATCAAGCCAATCCATCAATCAATCCATCAAGCCAAACATGGTGCCAAAATTAGATGTAGATATCCAAGCACCATTGATGAAGACCTTTTGAGCACAATCTGAGCAAGCCAACAAATAAATCTCCTGGATCAATCAAGAAAGGTAATAAAATTATCATTTATTTGCATTTTAGTTATGTTTTTAATTGGATTATTCACTAAGCTCCCCCCATGATCTAATCCTAGAGATGTTAGCTTATTAGTGTGTTGATTTCATTATTTTTTAGAGATAACACTATACTAACCTCCTCTCTTGAGTCAAATATTTTGATCACATTTCTAACCTAAAACCTATTTTTACAATTTATATGACTAGGTCAACTAGGTTGACCTTGTACTCTTATTGGCAAAACTTATTTACGGTCTAGTTTATCTCTTGGCTTACCTAGCCCATGACCTAGTGATTTTTTGTCAATAATGATACCAGGTTGACTAGGTCGACCCCGTTGGTCATAACTTTTAGAAATGTTTAGGGTTAGATCCACCTATATAAACACATCTAGTTGACCATTATTTGAGAGACATCAAGAGTTATTATTTATTTATGCTTATTTACAATATATTCTTTTACTAATCTACTTGAGGAGTCTTATCTAAGGGTTTTTACTTAAAGAATCTAATCTTGTGGAAAAGTCTTGGATGATTTGGTCTTTCTTAGTGATCCTTACAAACCACAACAATCTCTTGTAAATAACCTTTGGCTAAGGGAGAGATTGAGTCTCAATGGATTCATATTCTAGGTAAGTATCTCTAACTTTTCTCTTCTCTTTAGTAGATAAAAGTATCATAAGTAAAGGTTTTTGAATAATATTACTCTTCTTATCCATGCATTAGGGTTTTACCTATACATAACTTAATTAAGATTATCTTATGCATTTTTAATTTTATGTTTACTAACACCCACTTTGTGCCATAAGCTTTGGTAAGCACTAGATTAGATTTATTTACTTTAAATTTTATTATTATAGTGAATATGAAAACAAAGTACTTAGGGTTATTTTGTAGTTTTACTTGATTGGAAGCTTTGGAACCTGCCCTAGTGATCTTATTATGGTAAGAGATACCATAGTTTGGTATAATGGATCCATTTTGTTCATGTTCCCAATTATCTAATGTATCCCCAATCAAAAGTATAAGTAGGATCTATCTTCTCTGCACTAGGATTGATTTGTGGATCTGATGCATTTTTTATTACATACATTCTAATGAACCTAATATGAATCTAACCCTTGTAGGTATTATTTCATGATTTTCATGTATAGCATTTTACTATTTCCTATATATTTGTGATACTAAGTCAACCAAGCCGATATAGTTTCTAACTTCTATGCACATGTTTAACACACAATTGCATCAAAATGACTCTATTCTTTATGTACAGGTCTTCATCAGATATAAGTTACTAGATCGAATAGGTCAATGTAATACTCTTATTCAGTTCTAGGTAATAATTATTTTGAACAAGTCAATTTAGTCTCTTATTCATCTCTAGAGCAACAAACTAAGTCATTCAGGTTGACTTAGTATAATAATCAATTTCCATATAATAAACCAGGTTGACCAAGCTAGTATAGTCATCTTTGTAGACACCTAAAAAGTGTCTAACCCTTTGTCTTCCTCTCTCCCCTTGGTCCCTTGCCACTTCAACTATCCCTAACCCACCTAGGTCTTATTAATTGAAAATAATCATCTATTTTTAATTAAATAAGACCATTTTCCTTCTCCTTGCCACCTCGCCATCCTAGGATACCTTCCTTGGATCCCTTTTATTCCCCATGTGGCCATTTAATGCCTAAGACTCCTATTCCAATCTCTTCACTCGTCCATTTAACCCCCGTCGACCGTTTCATCCTTGCATTCATTTGACCTGGCAGTTGGGAAACGGATGAAAGGCTATTTTTAGCCTTTCTCCAGCCTTTTAGCTACCGACGTCAGTCAACCGTCGACCGACGTCGGTGATATTGCCGGTGTCGACACCCTTCATAACAGCTTCTTCACTGTTATCTCCTCCTCTTGGCTCTTTGCGTCTCTCCCTGGGATCCCGACTCTTCAATCTTTGCATCAGACCCTTGTATCCATTCTTCCACTTGACCTCTCTGCCAATCAATCTGACTCTCTCCCTTAGGTACACAGCAAGCTTCTGCAAGTGAACAACAGGGATTCTTCATTAGCAACAGGGTTCACATCTGGCATCATCAACAACAAGATCAACACCTTCTTCAGCAGGGCACAGGTAAGTACTCTGTGTGTTTTCTTTATGCTTTCTAGTCATCTACTTTTAAACTAGATTTAGCACACCCTCAGACCTGACTGTCACCCAGACCCGGATTCCTATCTCCCAGATTGGCTTCCTCTATCTCTTTGTCCCTCTCTGTTCTTCTGACCCCATAACTGACTAAGACCATCCTCAAACTAGACCCAGAGCAGACTCAGACCTTCGTCCACAGAGCCCTCAAACAGAGACAGACTAAACTCTGTCCAGACTCAACCAGAACTTGCCTAAACCCCGTCTAAGCCTATTGCCCCAACCGGCGCCGGTCATTACCCCGACCGACGTCAGCAACATAACCGACATCGGCACCTTTGCCAACCGACATCGGCGACTGTGAATAAGCCGACAGCTTCTTCTAGGTAAGCCTTTGCTTCCTTTTCTCTTCCAGTTTGCTATCATTTCAGTCTATTTTAGCATTCTATCATTTATCAGTCATTTGTCTTTTATCAAAATAGTGGGTTGACCTCCCTCAAGGAAGTTCTCATACTTCTGAGAACAAGCTTTCACTTGGCAACCCACTGCCTTTTTGTCCAAGTTTTCTTCTTTGCAGGTGTCATTCCTCCACAGCCAAAGAGGGGTGCTCACAAGCGTCTGGATTATGGTGCGTGATCTTCATCTAGGTACTTCACATGCCTTGTCCATTATCTCTTTAGTTTCTTCTCTCTCTTGAATCTGAAAAAGCAAATTTGAATAGAAACATTCTGGCACGCCCGGTGGGACCCTAGGTTCCTCCTGGGTTCCTTTTCTTCTTCATTCATTTAGGAGCATTAGGTTCTTACCTTTTCTCCTCCTTCTTTTCTTCTCAATGACACTATAAGCAGGACTAAAACGAATCTTTCTTCCTTGCATTTCTAGACTAGTCTAAACATCATACTCTCAACCCTTTCTCAAACTTGTCTTCATAACAAACATCACATTTCGACTTGGGAATTAAAACACTTTGCATTCATTTCTGCTTGTGCTTGCATCTTCTTAGTCCACATCTAGTAACTTAGACGCATATTGAATAAACCGTAGACACTTGATGTTACACTACCAAACCACATGCACTAAAACGAACATAAAACTTACTTGAGACAAGGCCCGACTGGGATTTCATCCCCCAGCGGATACCTTACCCGTCTCGGTGACCCTACTTGGATTTCATCACCAAGGGGGAAGCCCACTCCGTTCTCTGGCATAGGATAAACTCTAGGCGAGGTATATCTTGGCTAAGCGAGACCAGCTAACCACTAGAATCGTGAAGTGAGGGGAGCTTGCTCCTTAGCACCAGGCCACGTACCAAACCCTAACACAGATTTTTGAGCACCTTAACAACACTTGAAACCATCTTTAGACCACCTTCTTCTAGGACCCTTCTTGCAGCCAATCTCCCCAAACATTCATTTAAGGCATAAGCCACAGCTTCTAAAGTTAATTCCTAGAATTTATCACTTAGGCTTGTCTGTCTCTCTCTGCTTTCCTCTTCTCATCTGTCTGTTTGAGTAAGTGAGGATGCTTTCTTCATTGTTTTTCCAAGAATCTTCAAATCTTTTGGTTCTCTAGAAAACACAGTCACCGGCATCGGTTCTTTCACCGACGTCGGCTTTCCCCAGTCACCGGCATCGGTCTTGTCACCGACGTCGGCTTTACCGGCATCGGTTATCTGACCGACGTCGGCTATCTTCCTTACCGACATCGGTTTTCAAACCGACGTCGGTCTCTGTCACTGTCCTTTTTTTTTAAAACCAGCAACCTAAAACCTGTCCCTTCTCTGTCAAAAACTCCATTCTAAGTTTTTGGAACTGCAAAAACATAGTTTCTGGAATCTGACCCTCCTTTTTGACCACGCTCCCTCGTCCCTAACCAGTCCTATCATAGAGTTCCACTCAGAGACTGAAAGAACTCCTACAGGACCGACCCTGACCCCGACCCCGACTCAAATTCCCATCATCCCTGAAGGGGACCAAGATTTCGAGAGATTCTTGGACCTCAATACTGTAGCCCTCCAAAACTATCTCGTGAGAAACCCAACGCGAGACCTTTCGGGTGACGTGGCGACGACATCCACACCATTCGCCACCCAACCCTTTATGACTCAGCCTTTTGCCTCAACTATTAACCCAACCATGGCCAATACGCAAAGTTTGGCCTCCCCGTCTATTTTTAGACTGACCTCCATCGGGGTTCCATTACCCCCTCAACCACCTGTAATTCAACCAAGTTCTACATCATATCAGAACTTGATTGTCTCGACCCCTCATACTCTTGCGCCCACAAATGTAGGAGTGCCAACCTCTCTTTCTACCAGTTCCACCATTCAACCACCTTTGGCGGTGCCCAGTCAACTTATACCTTCGACCTTCATAATACAACCACCTTTAGCCTCCACTTCTGCCCCTGCGGCTAGTCATCCGTACATTCTACAACCGACTATGTCGCATGCCTCCTCTAGCCTCTTCCAAGCGCCTTACAACCTAGGGGGCACCCAACCCGTCAATCCGTCAACAGATCTTATCAAGATGCTGATGGATAAAATGTCCAGTCTCAAAGCCTCCATTTTTGGTTCAAGCAATACTTTGTCATATGAGCAAATTTACAACGAGCCCATCCATCCTTTCGTCCCTATTCGACCATACCCTAACCATTGGGAGCTTCCTAAATTCACTCGCTTTCAGAGTAAGGAAGACCCACAACAACATCTATGGGCATTTAGACATACATGTTATCTTATTGCCCATGACGATGCGTTACTTTTATGCACGTTCCCTATGTCGCTTTCTGGCCCAGCCCTTGACTGGTATAGTTCTCTTGCCAGACACTCTATCTTTTCATTCACCCAACTCGCCCAACTATTTCTTGACCATTTCTTAATCAACATCACCAAACAAGTCTCAATCACAGACCTTTATTCCATCAGGCAATTTGACGATGAATCTATAATCGATTTTGTCGCTCGTTGGAGAGGCTTGATTAACCAGCTCTCCTTCTCCTTGCCTCAACCCGAGCTCATCGAGCTCTTTTCTCGAGCATGTGCTAGACACATCTCTTCTACTTTGCGGATTCAGACATTCCACACTTTTGATGAAGCTTTCATCATGGCCTGAAAGCTCAAACTCCGCACCCTTGAAGAAGATAAGGTTAAATTACGTAATACCAACGCAAAATCTATTGGCCATTCTTCTTCCAGACCCTCTTCTTCTACCAATTCCGAGTCCAAAGGAGTGGCCAACACTGTGGTCATTAGATCACCATCCTCAACAACAATGAATTATTCCCAACCTTCGACATCTTCCAGCATTACCAAACAATTCCAACAACGGTACATTCAGCGTTTTTACACTCCACTTAGAGAACCATACGCTTCCGTTTTAGAAAAACTACTCAAGCAGGGGGTCCTCAATCTCCCTCCAATTCAACCACCTCAATTTGACCCTTCAAAAGCCCTCCCTACGTGGTATAGAGAGGCCGACTTCTACCACTTTCACCGCATCCAAGTCCATGACATTGACAACTGCCGAACCTTCAAAAACATCGTCCAAGACATGATCGACAAGGGGGATCTTATTTTAGATAACCCGAACGCCCCACCCAATCAACATATCGACATCTTCAAACACCCTTTTCCAAATCATCCACCTACTCAGAACAACGTCCAAACCATAACCAAAGATTCTCATGACCATGACATTCACACGATTAACACTATCTTACCTCTTGTCTCTGACCAATCTCTTTCACAGGTAGAAGAGTCTTCTTCTCCTATTCGTCTATCACAAGATGAAGAACCCTCTTCTCCTATTAGTCCTCCATCTATTTCTCCTATATTAGAGGACGCCTTGACCACACCTACACCATTAGCCCTACCTTCATCCAAAGATCTTACCTTGCCTACTCCTCAAGCACAAGCAGAAGGCACAATCATCCCTGCCCTCTGCCCACTTGAGGAGCCACACTCTCCTATTTCTTCTGCACCAAGAGGAGAACTAGTCTCTCCACCCATTTCAATCAAAGAAGACCCAGCCATGATTTCCTCTTGCCCTTTGCCTGAGATTATTACATCTCACTCACCTTCGTCCACATCCAAACCCAAACCCACATCTAACCTCGCCTCACACAATAGTAGCCCTCGACCCAAACACACAAAAGCTACTAGACCTCATCGGAGAACTCCTCCACCTTCGTCATTACCTTCAATCTTGGGCCCGCATCCGTCCACTTTAATAGGAGTACTGCCTACTCCCATCCTTCACAGAGGCACGTTGCCTCCATTACTCCCTCAACCCATCAAACATATATCTCCCTCAAACCATCAACCAATGCCTCTTATGCCTCTTAAACCAAAGTCATCAACCCCTACTGCAATAAGACATCTAGACCCATTAGCAGGTTCTTATACCTTGCTTTTACGGCAACTATTGCAGTCATCTCGTATCGACCTCCCGCCTCTCAGACCATATCAATCTCTCGAACCAAAACCACCCTGGTTCGATGACACTTGCATTTGTGCGTATCATCGCACACCTGGACATGACACGGAGCATTGTTGTGCTCTCAAGGTTGCCATTCGCCAATGTCTGGCAAATGACACCTCTCTTCTCGACCACGTTATCAACAAACCTTCAACACCGCCTCACCCATCACATCTCAGATCAAGACCCTCTTGGTTCGACAAATCTAAATTTCACAACTATTATCACACTCCGGGACATGACACTGAGCATTGTTGTGCTCTCAAAGCTGTCATTTGTCAACAATGAAGAAATGATTTCCTTCTCACCAAGGACCCTCTTGACCACCTCTTCGATAAAACATCAACCCCGACTCATGCCTCTCCAACTTCATCACTTAAATCAAGATCCCCATGCCAGACTGTGGTTCCTTTGCCTCCTTTGACCCCCTTATTTGACATTAATACCATCCATCTGACCACTAAACCTCAACTGACCTTAACCAATCTTTCAAACATTCTCCCTACCTGCTGGGGGAATTCATCCTTCATCCAAACCTCGACCAACTTTTCAACCCAGTCTCTACCACATATCAATCACTCATTTAATCTTAAATCTCGACCAAGTATCCATCGACCCAACCCCCAACCAATTATTCGACCAGTCTCAACCAAACTTCAACTGAATATCAATCAACCAGACCTCTCGACCAAACATTCAACCTTTTTCAACCAACCAACAACAATGTCAACCAACTTCACATCCATCAATCAACCCCTGACCAATCTGGAAAGAGGCAAATGGGGCAAGCTTGCTCCTAATTGACTTGGACCTCAATGCACTAGCATGGCCCAGGGACTTATCAGACCTTGAGCCCCCCGTTCTGTCTTACATCTTCGACCATTTCTACTGTTAGTCGAGTGTTCGATCACTTGACATTTTACTTGAGCTCGTCCCTTGAGAAACCCCTTGTCATTGTCATTCCTTTTCCTATCAACCCTGCTTCCTAACACTTGTCAACCCTTTTTTGTCAAGCAGTAATGCTTTGCCCTAATGAAAGGGAGTCCTTAAACCTCTACAGGCTCGTCCATGGCCAAACTTCAGTCAACAATTATGTTAAAAATAATATATCATACCAGGTCATAAAACACTCTAAATGTAGACTGCTCCCTTGAAGGACAGCTACATAATTGCTGTATTACTAGACTAATCCCTTGAAGGACAGCTAGGCCAACTTATCAAATATATAAAGCAAAAATATAGACCACTCCCTCGAAGGATGTCTATCAAATAGCAACCTTTCTTAGAAGCTTCCCGCATTGATCAGCTTCGCAACCTGACCATAAATCAAAAGACATCTCTATGTAGGCTTCCCGCATCGATCAGCCTACACCAAAAAAAAAAAAAAAAAAATGGGTCATGGACTTGGCTTGTAGTTGTCTCAGGTTCTCCTATAAAAAGGGGCAAGGTTATACCTGCTCTTAAACTAGGTTACCCTATCCACCTCCTGTCACCTGCTCAGGGGACTTCGAGCTCACTTTAATGTCAAAGTGATTCGATTACCGTTCTAACCCCACACTGGTCCACGACGCAACGCATACACGGGGCTTTTGTTCTAACAACCCCTATCCATGCTGTCCTTTTTGGTCTTTGTCAATGAAAGAGCAATTCACCTTTCACTCATCTTTTGCTTTGGTCACATTAAACCAAACCAACTTCAACATTTTCAAACCAACCTCAACATTTTCAACATGACATCAGGTATCGCCTTGTCCTTTTCCCATAGTTTCCATGGACACCAATACACATGGAAACTATCGACCAGACCCAATTTATGTTAAGCATAAACCAATACTTGTTGAAGCATAAATAGACCCCATTCATTTTTAGCATACATCCATCACGACTATGGAAAATTGCTAGGGATGAAAGACCTTTCGACCAATGTTGTAGAATACACCATTTGGAAAAAGCTGCAACATCTCTTCCCCTCATCATTTCATCATTTCGACAATCAACCAAACTCATCATCGATCATTTTGACCCTTTTGTCCGAACTACATTGGTCTGAGGCCCTATGACCAGGGCTATATAGGCAGCACTCAGATACCACATATTCTGAGGTTAGCTCGACCACCCCCGTTTGTTCGTCTCTTTGATGGACAAACCTTCTCTTCTGTGACCTTGACCCTGACCACGACCAGTCTATCGACAACTTTGACCAAGACCAATCAACCTCTTTGACCCTTCCTTCCTTTTAGGGAGAACTACATTGGCCTGAGGCCCTTCACACAAGGGCTATGTAGGCAGCACTCAGATCACATGATGTTTTCTGAGGTTAGCTCAGCCACATCCTTTCGTCCATCCATCCCCTTGACCAATGACCATTGGAGATCCTGCATATCTCCTTCGACCTTCAACTACTTCCAAGCCAATGTTGCCTTGGTTGTTTTTTGCGTGTGTGCTACCTCACGGCTGGTTAGCAGAATTGTTCGCAGACTATTTTTGACCCTTCGCAAGTATAAGATCACGAGCCAGTTGATCCCTACTACTTGTGGCTTTTTCATGTCTCTGGGAGCACTTCCTGAGCCTGGGATACCTAGAACACGATGACTATTTGGAGTTTCAGCTTAGATTGAGTGACCCGATCAGCAGACGACTAAATGCTGGGGCCCGGTTACTTCAATTTTGGCACTCCTTAACCCTCGACATGCGACAATTTGACCCGACCCTCCCGTGAAGTGGACTACGCGTAATCACAACTATTACAGCGTTTTCACTCATCCTCTCTCTATCCATCTCTCTATCAAATTGACACTCGATCTCTGGTTCCCTTCTCTCGACTATCACTTTGAGGGGGGAACACCTCATCTATTACCTGGGGCAACCAACTCCTATTTTTGTCTTGCAGTTCGTCTAGAACAACCAACAAGACAAAAAGGGGCAAATGTAGACACCTAAAAAGTGTCTAACCCTTTGTCTTCCTCTCTCCCCTTGGTCCCTTGCCACTTCGACTATCCCTAACCCACCTAGGTCTTATTAATTGAAAATAATCATCTATTTTTAATTAAATAAGACCATTTTCCTTCTCCTTGCCACCTCGCCATCCTAGGATACCTTCCTTGGATCCCTTTTATTCCCCACATGGCCATTTAATGCCTAAGACTCCTATTCCAATCTCTTCACTCGCCCATTTAACCCCTGTCGACCATTTCATCCTTGCATTCATTTGACCTGGCGGTTGGGAAACGGATGAAAGGCTATTTTTATCCTTTCTCCAACCTTTTAGCTGCCGACGTCGGTCAACCCTCGACCGACGTCGGTGATATTGCCAGCGTCGGCACCCTTCATAACGGCTTCTTCACTGTTATCTCCTCCTCTTGGCTCTCTGCGTCTCTCCCTGGGATCCCGACTCTTCAATCTTTGCATCAGACCCTTGTATCCGTTCTTCCACTTGACCTCTCTGCCAATCAATCTGACTCTCTCCCTCAGGTACACAGCAAGCTTCTGCAAGTGAACAACAGGGATTCTTCATCAGCAACAGGGTTCACATACGGCATCATCAACAACAAGATCAACACCTTCTTCAGCAGGGCACAGGTAAGTACTCTATGTGTTTTCTTTATGCTTTCTAGTCATCTACTTTTAAACTAGATTTAGCACACCCTCAGACCTGACTGTCACCCAGACCCAGATTCCTATCTCCCAGATTGGCTTCCTCTATCTCTTTGTCCCTCTCTGTCCTTCTGACCCCATAACTGACTAAGACCATCCTCAAACTAGACCCAGAGCAGACTCAGACCTTCGTCCACAGAGCCCTCAAACAGAGACAGACTAAACTCTGTCCAGACTCGACCAGAACTTGCCTAAACCCTGTCCAAGCCTATTGCCCCAATCGGCGCCGGTCATTACCCCGACCGATGTCGGCAACATAACCGACATCGGCACCTTTGCCAACCGACGTCGGCAACTGTGAATAAGCTGACAGCTTCTTCCAGGTAAGCCTTTGCTTCCTTTTCTCTTCTAGTTTGCTATCATTTTAGTCTATTTTAGCATTCTATCATTTATCAGTCATTTATCTTTTATCAAAATAGTGGGTTGACCTCCCTCAAGGAAGTTCTCATACTTCTAGGAATAAGCTTTCGCTTGGCAACTCACCGCCTATCCACCTAACGCCTTTTTGTCCAATTTTTCTTCTTTGCAGGTGTCATTCCTCCACAGCCAAAGAGGGGTGCTCACAAGCATCTGGATTACAGTGCGCGATCTTCATCCAGGTACTTCACATGCCTTGTCCATTATCTCTTTAGTTTCTTCTCTCTCTTGAATCTGAAAAAGCAAATTTGAATAGAAACAATCTTAACAGGCTTTAGAAAATAAGGAATTGCAAAACTAGGTTGACCCAATCAACATCATTGGTAGAAATTGCAAGCAACATTCAAAATGCTTCAATAATAATCTTAGAATCCTCAGTATCTTCCAACACACCAAAGTTCTACTCTTTCTATCTCTTTCAATTCAATTCTTCCTTACAGTTCTATTTTACAATTTTTGTAGTCTTCAAAATTGTAATCATATAGTAAATAAGGTTGACCTAGTTGACCTATTTATGTATTATATCTTATGTCTAAAATACTAGGTTGATCTGGTTGACTTAGTTCTTAAGGACTCTTGCTTTTATAGTAAAATAACGACCCTGCTAACTTTTTTCTATAATGTTTTCATACACTATCATCTAAACTAACTCTATACTATGTTTAAATTGGGATTTAACAACTATATGCTTGTAATTAATTCGCATTTTCACTTTCAATTATTTACATTATTAAATTAGATCACATAATCTAATTAGGTGGTTTTGCAATATACCATTTAGTTTCACTATTTTTACCTTTATTGAAAACACTACCAAATCACATAAATTCAAAATAGATTTAAAAATTTATCTACCCAAGGCCTACCTACTTGGATTTCATCACCAAGGAGGAAGCTTACTTGGTTTTCTGGCCAAGTATAAACACATGGTTAATGGTATATATTGGAAAATCACCCAATACCCTTATCACTGCAAGATTGTAAAGTGATGGGGTGGGTCCTAATACCAAGATAGTACCATTACCAACATATATCTATTTCATACTAAACATCCTAAAACCCTCCATAGATTACTTTCTAGTTCCCTACTTTCAATGAACTTCCCTATCACACTTAAAATAACACTTTATAATAATAACAACATTTCGAATGACCACTTAGTTAGCATTTGATTTTTAGTTGATTGTTTGCTCTCTACTCATTTTATGTTGTATTGTAAAAGGTTGCATTGGTCAGTGTTGGTGAAATGTTTTATGGTGTGTGCTAATTAGATAATTCTCATTAATCCCATTGCTTGTGTGTTTTATTTCACTTATTTCAAATTATATTTCAAAATATTTCCCTATTTTTAGAACACTATCATTATACTCAAAATAGTCTCTTACAGACTATTTTTCTTCTTGCCTATAGTACTAAGTCGACCTAGTCAACTCAATATCCCTTTTAACCAATCAAGTTATAATACTAGGTGGACCTAGTTGACCCTATATTTTTATCAATCTATGTTTTTTCAAGTTTGCAATACTAAGTCGACCTAGTTGACTATGTACTCTTACTAATGTCCTATCTATCTAACTTAGTTATCTATTTCTCTTTCCTTATTATTATGTTCATTTTCCCCAATCATCATGAAGTCCCCTATTATAATCTTCTTGGACAACCTAAATCCATTTAGAAACTATACGTGACATTCATTTCTCCCTCTCTTTTCCTTCCAAGATAACCCTCACTCTTGGATAACCTCTTCCCCTCCTTCGTCTATGGATTGTAACATGGTTCAAATAACACCTCAAGACAAAGTAGGTAGATCCAATCCTTTTTGTACCTATCAAGACAATTCTCATCTTCAAGCTTTTCAACATAATATGGGGGTAATTGACACAAGTCTATCTAATAATCTCACTAATAATCTACCTTTTAACAACCCTCCCCCTAATACCAATTTGAAGAGTTCTCCTACAAACACCAACCCACTAATTGATATGAATCAACTTCTTTCACAGGTCATACAACAAATGAACATAATGCAAACTTCTAACACCTCTCAAATGATGCAATTACAATGTCATTTTATCAATATGGCTAGTCAACCTCTAACTCTAAATCCTCAAGCCAATCCAAATTTTATTCCTCCACCAATTAGATATGCCTCAATAATGTTATTCTTCAAGCTATTATGAATAGAAAAATACTTAAAAATATCCAAAATGATCCTTTAACTCCTTTCATCATATTGATTGATATTGCTAATATATTTCCAACTATCAAGTATGATGGGACTAAATACCCTTCATCCTTTCTCAAAAACTTTGGCAATCTTTATAAAGATTAGATCCAAACTAATACTTTCACCACAAGTAAAATTCTAGTTAAAACCTTCACTAGTGATGTATTGGAATGGTACAACTAGCTTTCCCAACATTCCATTTGGCAACTTGAGGATTTAGTTAATCCATTAGTTAACTATTTTCAATATAATGACCTTCCCAAATATTGTCTTATCCATTTCATCAATGCTAAGAAATCTCCCACTAAATCAAATCATGATTTTATCAAGAGATGGAAATATCTAGCCCATAAATCCAACAATAACATGATTGATTAAAATTTGTTTAAATTTTTTATAACTTCATTAACTCCTTTGCTTCAATATAAGTTTCACACTTTTGATCCTCAACAACTTAATGAAACTATTGACCATGATAAATTTCAAGACTTCCTCATGAAGCAATTTGAACGTAATCCCAAATTCCTTAAAGGATATTTTCAAACTTCTACTAATGTCATCATTGATAATACTCCTCAAACCAAACCAGGAATTACCAAAGTTGGCACTCCCCCATCTTTTCACATACCACTAACTATTTAGTAATTGAAAACATTCCTACCTCCCTCTAAACTCTTTACATATCCTAATAATCCTCCTAAATGGTATAACCCTAACCAATTTTTTTGGTTCCATGCTGACATGGGTCACTCCCATGAAACTTATAAAGGGCTTACTACATTTTTTGTCTCCTACATACCTGGTGTTTCCTTCAATCATGAATCCATGATCAATTTTCATCATCAAGAGTACAACATTACTTCTCAAAAATGACAAGCTTCTAAAGCTTTCTCTTCTACTAAGAAAAAAATAATTTCCATAGCTAATAATCAACAAGGTACCAAGGATTTGTGTGCTATTGATGCTAACTATGACCAATATTACAACATTTCTCAATATGTTAAGATAGCTAAGGTCAATTATCAATGTAAACCAACTCACAAAGATCCTATCATAAAACCTAAGAAACCATCTTTAGAAGAACAACTTCTCAAAGACACTGCCACCACTCATTTATCTTCAAAAGCCTTTAAAGAACCACCTCATCCTTCTTAACCCCCAAAAATTTCTATTCCTTCCAGATCTATCTTACCTTCTAAAACTTACACTAGTTTTTATTCTAAATCTTATTGGAACTTTCTTAAAGAACTTAATTCCATGTCTTACAAGATTCCAATTATGGATTTAATTCTTATTTCATCTTATCACCACAAGTTCCTTATGTAATAATTGCAATTAATTAAAGAACCATATTCTCTAGATGAAGAACCACCCTCTATTGAACCTTAACCTATCAACGTGCATATCTTTAAAAAAAAAATTCCTTATTCTAAACCATCTATTGAATTTATTGAAGAGGACATGATTAATGATGAGATCCTTTGTCACATTGATGATCCATCACTATTCATTAATATATCCATTAATACTACCCTTATCTATAAAGTTTTAGTTAACAAATGATTTGATATTAATGTAACATATTTGTGTCTCATCCAACAACTTGGCTATAATAAGGATCATCTCAAGCAAACCCACCTCACATGTCATGGATTTAATAAAAATAATCAAAATCCACTTGTTTATATTTGTCTTACCCCAACAATTAGACTTAAAACTATTCTAATTAAACTTATGGTCATTTATTTGCCCTTATCTTATAACATACTCCTTGGTCACCCTTGGACTCATAGAATGAGGGCAATCATTTCTTCTGGTAGACAATGCATCAAATTACTACATAATGGAAAATGGTATCAAGTATGGAGCTTCTCCCAACCCTTACATTATTCAACTTCCTAATCCAAAACCTCAATATCACATTCCTACCATTAATAGTGTTGCCTTACCTGATTTCATAAATATCAATCTAGACATATAGGTCACTCTTTCTAATTCAGATGATGATGAGACTAATGACTTCCAACATAATGTTAACACTACTAAGCTACCTCCTTATATCTCAGAGTGGATTCCTCCTTTATTACCTTGTGATCACATTATACCTCTCATTGATGAGATAAATGATTTTCCCCCTTCATACAATGCTTAAGAACCTTCTTACCTAGAATATGCCTACACATGAAATGAGTATGGAGTGGCCAAATTATTCCAAGGACCTTTAATCATGTCTCCACATAAGTTTAGTAAAATTATAATTTCACCTCCTAAAACTCCCACTAAATTTAAATCATGTACCATTTATCCTACCTGTAATGATAACTACATCATGGCCTAAGCTCAATATCAAGACTTGGATGTTCAACATTATCAAAAAACTTTAGCTCAAATACATGATTTCAACTAGGATGTTCACACCATTTCCAAGGATCATGAATAAGATCCTAAAGGTTATGTATCTCCTATTATTTTTCCACTTCTTAATACTCCTTGGGTGGTAGAATAAATCATACCTTCTAAATCTCTAGAGATTCTTTCATCTTCTCTACCACCTATAGATTCCATCCTTACATCTAATTATTTCCCCATCAAAGAAACTAATAATACACCAATCCCATCTGATCCATCTACTCCTAATCCTAAGATTACAATAGATGCCAAGGCCATAGATGTTTATCAAAAAAATTCTAAAAATCATAGCCATGGTAATCAAATTCTTGATCTTGAAGTATATGTTGAGTATTATTTCCCTCTTCCCACTTTTCCTAGTGATGAATCTATTCTTGAATTACTTCATGCCTGAGAACCTCAACTTACTCAACAACATCACAAACTTGGGAATTTTAAAAACAAATCCCCTTGTTTTAACAACTTTATCACTATAATCAATCCTAAAACTAATCAAGTTTCCTCTTTACCAAATGCACCATACTAGTTATAAGATGGCAATGCTATTCTTGTCAAAAAAATAATAATCACATTGAATATGGTACTCCATCATGCCCTCCACCTATTACCATCTCTCATGAACTCTCACATATTAAACATGATAAATTTAGATTATTTTTTGATAAATATCATGAGATATTTTCTTTGTCCTATAAGGACATGCCTGGTATTGACCTTAGAATTATGGTTCATAATATCGTCACTTATCCTGATGCCAAACCTATGCATCAAAAGTAATGGAAATTTCTACCCAAAATTTCCACCTTCTCTCACAAAAAAATATCAAACTTATCTATGATAAGTTTATCAAACTAGTGGACTACTCTGAATGGGTTTATAACATAGTCCATCATTGAAAAATGTCACTATAATCATTTTCATTTGCATCAATTTTCATAATCTTAATCTTATATGTCCTAAGGACAATTTCCCTTTTCTTTCAATAGTTATCATTATCAATTCCACAACTGTGTATGAAATTTTATCTCTTATGGATGGTTTCTCAAGTTATAAACATATTCACATTACCTTTGAAGACCAACATATGACCACTTTCACCATGCAATGGGGCACCTATTGCTATGTTAAAATTCCCTTCAGACTCAAAAACCTTGAAGCTAATTATCAATGGGAAATGATGCATATCTTTGATTATCTTATCCAAAAAAAAATTAGAAACTTATGTGGATGACCTCATTGATAAGTATAAATGTCCTAAGACTCATCTTTATTATCTTACCATCATCTTTGATCATATTCTTAAATATAAAGTTAGACTAAACCCTTATAAATATGTTTTTGATGTCACATCTAGAAAACTATTAGGATTTTTAGTTTCTCTTCATGGTATTAATGTTGACCCTTCCAAGATTAAGTCTATCATCAAAATGTGCATCCCTCAATCCATTTTGAACATTCTTTCTTATCTCGATAAACTTGCGTAAATTAGATGATTCATCCCCAAAATGGCTTATCATATCTTCTCCATCAATTCTTTTCTTAAGAAACATAATGATCTAGAATGGATAGATCCTTCTCAAAATGCATTTCATAATATGAAATAATCATTGCTTCACCCCACCTAATCTTCATCCTCCTTCAAATGATCGACCTTTTATCCTATAATATTCTTCCACACCCATATCAATTGGGGCAATGCTTACCCAATAAGATGAAATAAGAAGAGAGTATGCCATCTACTATATCAGTTGAGGCCTCATTGATTATGATAAATATTACACAAAAGTCAAACATGATTGCCTTTCCATATATTTTATAACTATAAATCAATGACATTATATGATTTATCAAAACACTTATGTTATCATTCATTTTGATCCCCTTCGTCACTTCTTCTCTAAATTTTTTCTTCCTAGAGATAGAATTAGAAAATGGATGGTCCTCATGGAATTTGATCTCTACATCATTACTCAAAAAAAATTCAAGGACAAATCATTGTCAATCAACTTGTCATAGCTCTTGTGCCTACTAAAAAACACCTTAAAGATAGTCTTATTGATTATAATATTATCTCTATTAAAGGTTTGAATCAAGCCATATCCCTTAAAGATTAATTCCATAAATTCACTACTAATATTGAAGTGAGTAATCCTAATGAATCAAATCTCCTCCCTAATACTACTAAACCAAAAGTAGTCATCAAAGAACTTCCTAAAATAAATGTTAATTTACATGAGGATACTTGGACCCTTCACTTTAATGGTTATAAATTCCTTAAATGAGTTGAGTTAGGTTGTATTCTTAAGATTTATCTTGTAAAAATCATCCCTTTAGTCTTTCATTTAACATTTGACGTCACTAATAACATAGAGTATGAAGCTTTAATCTTAGGCATGAGAGATTCTCTTGATTTATATATCCAATACCTGCATGATTTAGATAATTCATATCTCTATTATTACCAATTAAATGTTGATTACCAATTTAAAATTGATAATCTCATTTCTTATCCTCAAATTTCAACCACTCTCACCAAATATTTCATCTCTTTCACTATTGAGCCTATCCCTTGAGATCAAAATTCTATTACTAATTCCCTTACTTCTTTGGCATCTCTTTTTTATCTACACCAAATTCTCACCAATCCCATTTTTATTATCTAAATAAGAAAATATCCATCCTCTATTCAACCACATAATTCACTAATTTACCACATTGAGGTTATCACCATTCAATAAATCCCATGGTATAAAAACATCATTCAATTTATATAACACCAAACTTATCCTCCCAATCTAAACTCCCACATAAAGACTCATATTTACAAATAATTCTTTAAGTTTGTATTTTAATATAATATCCTATAATATCATAATACTAAAGGTACCTTTATTTGTTTTGTTATGCAAGATGAGGTTCATTATAATAACCCCATTGGGTTAGACATAGAAAAATGTTAATTTTTTTTAATTAAACATATATACCATAAATATATTACACCTCAAAAACATAGAAAAAGATCACATATATACTCAAGTGATAATAGTAACTACACATTACACTTTATATCACATATCTCTAATATCATGAGGATGCTACATAAATTGAATATAGAAAGTAATACAACTTACCCACAGTTGAAGCAACTCTGCAATCTCTGCTATCAATACATAATAATAAGTAATTATAACTCTTCATGAAAATACTCAATAATAATATTCAATCTAATATAATGTACATAATTTAGATACCCGGTTCCCTGAAGTATGAGTTCCTCAGACTCTCCAGTACCTATGGCAATCTCAAGTGCCATCTCAATAGTAGTACTATTATGGGGAGGGAGAGCATCATCCAAGTGCTTTTCCACCCAACTATAGACCAATGATCTCCCACACTATCACATCAGGGAATGGTCCTCCCTTCATGGATTAGTATATAATGACAACATGGAAATCGAGAGAGACTAGCAAGTACTAATGTGTTTTATGACTCTAAAAAAAACATAAAATGTATCATATAAATTTTTTATATTACTAGATATTGCACTAACACATAAATCACACTCAAGAAATGATAATGTCTCAATAAACATACTTTGGCCTAAAGCTTTACAAATAATAAATGATAATGACCTAGATCAATCAATTTCATACACACCACTTGATTGGATTGCCTTCATATAACATTACAATGCTAGTAATCCAGTGAAGTACATCTCAATCTTTACTCCACATTAGCAATACATAATAGTCAAATACAATTCAACCACAAGATTCATCAACTTACATCCTAATATCAAATGCATCATACAACTCACGATACATAGGATTAATAATAACATACATTAAGTTTGTCTAATATATGCATGAATATTTCATTATCTTCTATCCCATACTATAAATAATGATTACAAATATACCACCTAGGTAAAAATATAATTTAACTATAAAATTCAAACAATGTAATTGGTTTCTAGTTATCTACACCTTATAGCAACCCCTATTACCACAGTCTAGTGTTCTAAGATTTAACTACCAATTTATCACAATTAATCATATAAATTAGTCTCAAATACATAAAAACAAATTAACATATCAATACAACATTTTTTACATTCTCAGAGTTTGTATGCATGCTTACACAAGTCTACCAACTATAAAAACACACACTATCCATAAGGAATACTAGTATTATATAATATATAGAAAAATGTAGATATGATTTAGGTATAATAACTACAGTAAGTACCATCTAGGTATAATATATCTCTATATTTTAGAAACCTATGACATCCCATACTATCATAGGTTCCCAACTACATGACAACACACAATCCAAACTTCTGATTTTCAAGACTCAATCAGTTTATAATAACAAGCATACAATAAATAGTTTTACCACTCGATAAAGCTTACCAAAGTATCATAACATATAAACATGCATCATTATGCACAATTAAGCATTAAGTGTAATTAAGTATTCATAAATATTAATACACTCATTGTATATAATGCACACAAGTATCCCATTTTGAATACATATGACTAATAACCATTCATATTACTAATAATGAGTTAGATAACCCATTATCCTATTGACTCATTATTTCTAAGAGATTGATCCAAAGGTTATAGTTTCCTAATTCCTCTATAATTTCATGACTTATAAAATCATCTAATGAATTACAGGTATAATCTCCACATCAAAGCACCTGCACATCCTAGTGTGCACCACATGTAGGTATTCTAATGTTATGCTATTTCTAAACCATAGTTTAGTATTATTTTTTTTTTAAACTACTAAGTATAGAAATCAACTAATGAAGTGATTATAAAAACATGGAAAATACTCATTGTAAACAATAGACCATAAATTTGTCTTTCCTAAAAGTGGTCCAATTCATCAATCAATTTATTTTTATGGGTTTACAAGTAATGATTTTCTAAACTATTTTATTCAACTCTTTCATTTTTTGGTTAATATTTCTCTCAAGAATATTAACTGAAGAAGACTACCCTAGTTACTAATTAAGCTAATATGTAGTTCAATGCCAAATTTCATATGGCAAATTTAATTTTTTAAGGAGTATAAATATTTCATGGTTCAATCCACAAAATAAGATAGCTATATTTGTTTGTTCAACTCCATTACAAGAATCTAGATTTGTATTACTACTCCCATATTAAAGTTACTAATATAGATTGTATGCCTACTAGAAATGTAACTCTATTATTGTAGTTATAAGAGTAACCTAACACAAGATTTAGAAGGTTTAAAATTAAATCCCACTTTAATTCATTACACACATAAAGTTTATGAACCCTTCTCGAGTCCCACTACAAAGGGTGAATAATTTAAAACTTCCTTTAATAATATTTCTATTATCAAAATCTAATACTTATATAGGAGGTATGATTTTCTATGTTCAAGTTTTGTACCTCTAAATTTAAATAGAAGTATTGTATTATAGAGAATATATCTATGTTAACTAATTAATATTTAGCTAAAACCTTAGTTAATGTTTTAGATGAATATCTCTTTATATCCAACCTCAACCTAAAAGA